>MU224369.1:1855183-1866021 GCA_018584345.1 Thuja plicata
GAGGAACTAGAGGATATAGAGAAAGATGCTTATTCCACACAAGTAGTTGATGCTGTTGTAGAGAGGAATCCCAAACGCTTCTTAGCCATGCTGATAAAGAAGGGAGTCAAACTCCCCGCTGAATTCAATGTATCAACCATATGGCCTGAAAACCCTCTCGCACGTCAAAACACTACTCAACCTCCTCAGATACTACCTGTTGTCTCTCAAATCTTCCCACCATTGGTATTCCCACATTGACACAGACGATACCCAGTCAAACTAATGGCATGAACTAGGCTAGCAAATCTTCCACTCAAAGCATGACAGGCTCGCAACTGAGTGCACCTGTGGTTACTAGTATGCTCCCACCTTTGGTCACATGGCCGGGGTAATCAAGCTCTCAAGCTATGCCTTCCATCACACTAAACATAAACTATTCTAAAACTATGTCGCTGCTTCAGTCAACTCATACTAGTCTTGGGATCAAGTCCTCATGCCCATAGGGATCCATCTCTGCAGGTACAACTTATAGTCTATGCCCACCCAAGGCTACACCTTTGCCCATTCTGACATCAATCCAACCTTTGCAACAACAACCCCAGCTTCAGTTGCCTTAGAACCAACCTCAAAAACAACAACCCTATCTTTAGTTGCCTCAAAACCAACCCCTACAATAGCAACCCTAGCTTTAGTTGCCTCAAAACCAACCCCCGCAATAGCAACCCCAGCTTTAGTTACCTCAAAACCAACCCCCACAACAACAACCCTAGCTTTAGTTGCCTTAGTTCCAACCTTAGCAACAACAACCCTAGCTTCAACCCCAACCTCAATAGCAGCAATATCAACCCCAGCAGTATCAACCCTAGTTTCAATCACAACAACAAATGCATCAAAACCCACCATGGGCTACTCATGTGCCCCCATTTCCAAATCACTCGGTGGGAAATCATTATCAAGTCCCCAGGATGAAATCCTATGTTCCTACTCAAGGGACACAGAGGCGCAACCTCATACCCACTACAACACAGAGGAACGTCCTCACACACCAACCTCAATATCAAACGGACATGTTAATGCAACAAATGCAAACCCTTCAAACCTAAATGATGGATATGAAAAATTAGGGGAAAACTAAATCCTACACCACAGAGGATTTATACCCATACCCATTTGACCATTCTCTCCACATGTCTCTGTTCCCAAATCACTTCTCGGTATCGAAATTTAACAAATATAGGGGCAATACCAACCCTATTGAACATATCTGAGAGTTTTTTGCTAGTTGCATCGAAGTCACCCATGATGAGACATATTTAATGCAACTGTTCCCACAAAGCTTGGCCGGACCAGCAATGGAATGGTTCTCACATTTACCTCATGGAATTCAGTCTTGGGGTGCACTGGCTAAACAATTCATAGCTCACTTCCATCATAACATGGAGCGCAAGGTTAGCATCAATGACCTTTGCAATATAAAACAAAAGGATGGAGAGTCTTTTGTGAAGTTACTACAGAGATGGAGGAATACGACAAACCACATAACATATGATGTGCCTGAACAAGACCTAATAGTCATGTTTGTTGACAATCTAATCCCAGACATGTCATTCACAATAGAATTATAGTTAGCTCCAAACTTCACACAACTCATCGAATGAGGAGTTCATTGTGAGTAGAACTTAGTCAAACGAGGAATCCTTGCAGATCCAACACAAACGAATACAAAAAAAAATGTAACAGACAAAGCTAAGTGGTGGAACAAAAACAAGAATGTCACCAATGATGGTGTAATTGACATGAAGACAGTCAACTATGCACAACCCAAGGTGTCACTGCAAGGTGCACCTGTGGCCAACCAAAAACCCATAGGGCCCACTCAACAATCATACACCCAAAACCAACCTCCCCCTATACAAGTGACCTCTATGTCAAACAGTCAACAACAGAATCAACGTAGACCACGGTTTCAATTCTAGCAATGAGATTTCACACCATTAGGAGAGCTGATAGAATCAGCTTTACGCAAGTTGATACAATCCAATACTATCACTCTCCCAAAAATTAGGGACTTTGAATAGGATGAAAATAAACCAAGGTGGTATAATGACAAGGATTTCTATGAGTTTCATAGGGTGAAAGGGCATAAAACATCTAACTGTTACCGATTGAAACACTCTATCCAAGACCTGATTGACACAAGGGCCATCGATATGACAAATACCCAAACCAAAGGCACAATTGATCACACTATCTTAAATGATACCTTTCATGATCACAACAAGGGAAAAGCCTCTGGGTCTGGTGGACAGGAAAAACAAGTTAACTATACATATGCCAACAGTGATAATGTTATCAATTTCCTCAATCCTTCAGATAGCCATGTGGCTACTATCACTATCAAAGACCAAGGTAACAAATGTGCTGTAACAATGCCTCACACCAGAGTCATCTTGCAAGGAGTACCATCCTCATCTACTGTATCTACCAATCCTAAATCAAACTCAGATCCACAGCCAAGCATAGTGGATCAACTAAAGCACACACCTACCTAGATCTCCATGTTTGACCTACTGCGCATATCTCCACAACATAAACTGGCACTTGACCGAGCCCTTCTGAATGCAGCTGTCGCAAGGGACATAACACTCAAGAGCTTCCAAATGATGGTTAACCATATAGCTAATAACAAACATGCCACATTCACAGACCATGATGTGCCACCACATAATCCCCTGCATAATGATCCTTTACACTTACTGGTCCAGGTTCACAAAAGTGCTATCCATAGGGTCCTTGTTGATGGTGGAGCTGGGTCAAACATCTGTACTTTAAAGTTAATCAAGCAACTGGGCTATTCAAAATCAAGCATTGATGTCACAAGGAGGATAAATATCAGAGATTATGATGAAGAGGAAAGGTCTTCTAAAGGTATTATCATTCTACCTGTCCGTATCGGTCCAGTGGTAAAAAACACTCCCTTCCAGATCCTAGATCTTGAGTTGGGATACAACATGCTACTAGGGAGACCCTGGATACATGAAATGCAAGCTATACCTTCGATGTACCATCAATGCATCAAGTTACCACACCAAGGAGAGGAAATCATCATAGAGGGAGATCCCAATCATTTCCAATACTGTAATGCAGTCCAAATTAGCACTAATAACCAGGTACCCTAAAACCAAGATGTCAGCATCCCATCCTCTTCAGATTCAAATCCTAAGGATGTCACACAGATAGTAGGAAATATAGCCATTAACCAAGACACAAGTATCCCCTCCTCTTCAGATTCAAATCCTAAGGATGTCACATGGAAAGCGGGCGAAAAGGCTATGGTGAGTATAGATATGAAGAGGCTTTCACCATAACAAACATGCCTCAAAGCCCAAGAAATTATGGCATGCCAAAACCTATTATTATAAGAAAAAATTTGTAGCCTGTTCTATTCAGATGCGCTCCTACGACCTTCATCAGATGGGGAGACATAGCAGAAGAAAAGCCATTTGAACAAGATATCAGTACATTGTTATACCAAGACCCACAAGAGACAATCCGACAAACCCTACCCCTGTTGAACTATGGTAATGGTTATACAATGTTACAAAGATTTGGGTATGATGGTACAACTGGCCTGGGGAAAAGACAACAAGGCATAATGGAATTGTCTCTCCCATGAACCCAAAGAAACAAGAGAGGGTTAGGCTATGGGAAACAAAGAGCCGGTCGTATAATCTAAGACATCCAAGTTGATTAGGAACAAATAGCAGAGATGCACCAGGGGCACAACATAGAACATGTATTGATAAGAAACATACTAGCATAGTTGTTTCTCACCGAAGAGGGAACCACACAAACCCGAATAGACCTCCACATAGCAATCGACAATAACGAAGGAAGTGAGACATCTGACGATCATTCTATCGAGACTGAATCTCACGAGTATGAGTGGAGATACCTTCATGACTCTGAACTGTCAATCCTAGATTATTCCCCTTAGTCAGACACTATCATAAACCTAGAAGACTTATTTGACCAACTATCCATAGCTGAGCAACCCTGCATAGATAAGCATGTCATTTATCAGACCTCAAGTGGTGCATCCACATCACAGTCTAATTTTGTAGGAACCATATCTGTAGTCTCTTTCAGTCAACTAGAGTCAGACAACCATGAAAGCATCTGTCTTGTACACCTAGAGCTAATAGAGTGGGATCAATAAGGACCCCCTGATTTAGATGTCTTCAAGAATGATGAGGCTATTGCTGATTTCATGGGACTTAGGGAAGGCATTCCATCAGGAGACCACAAGGCATGCTTCTTTGTTGACCTTGACAGAGCGACATATTTCAGGGAGGCAGCTCCTCTTTCTAGTCCACAAAAGCAAAAAGAACAAAAGAATGATAAAAATCTAAAACAAGACGTATCTTCTAGAGAAAACCTCATTGAGGCGCTAGAAGATGGAAAGAAGGAACTACTGCCCTTGACAAAGTAGAAATTGACATTACTAGCAGAAGAAACAAAGGAAGTCAATTTGGGAGATGACAAGAACCCAAAGAAAATATACTTAGCAAAATCACTCACCCTTAAGGAGAGAGAATAGTTTATCAACTTCTTTAAAGCAAGGATGATCAATTTCGCATGGTCCTACTCAGATATGCCAGGGTTAGATCCAGAGCTAGTACTACACCATCTCCTGTTGCTAGCCAATGCCAAAACTGTCAAGTAGAAGCTGACAAAGATGCATCCCCATGTTGCATTGCTAGTCAAGGCAGAATTGAAAAAGATCCTAGATGCCAAGTTCATAAGATCAATACCATACGCAGACTGGATATCTAACTTGGTGCCAGTTACAAAGCATAGTGGTCAAATACGGATTTGCACAGACTTCAGAGATCTCAACATAGCTTGTCCCAAGGATAACTTTCCCTTATCCAACATTGATATGATAGTAGATCTAACCGCTAGACATCAAATGCTATCACTCATGGATGGCTTTTCAGGGTATAATCAGATAAGGATCGCACCAGAAGACCAACATAAAACAAATTTCACATGTCCTTGGGGCACTTACTATTGGAACGTCATGTTGTTTGGTCTCAAAAATGCTAGCGCAACTTATCAAAGGGCTACGACAACTATATTTCATGATCTCATCCACAAAACAATGGAAGACTATGTGGATGACATACTAGCCAAGTCAATGCTTCACAAGGATCATCTACAAGTATTGGGGCCAATCTTTGAGAGAATGCGGGAATTCAAGGTCCATCTAAACCCAAAGAAATATGCATTCCGTGTCACAATAGGAAAGCTACTAGGGTTCATAGTGTAACATAGAGGCATCGAAGTAGACCCAGAGAAAGTCAAAGCAATATTGGACATGCCTCCACCATCAAACTTGAGGAAACTAAGAGGGTTACAAGGAAGGCTCCAATCAATCAGGCGCTTCATAGCTCAGCTAGTAGACAAGTACCACCCATTCTAATATCTATCGCACAAAGACGTCAAATTTATATGGATCGAGCAATGCGAACAAGCATTCCAAATATTCATGGATTACCTCCTCAAGTCTCCTATATTGGTGCCACTAGTCCAAGGTAGACCATTTCTTATGTATATCTCAGCAACGAAGTCAGTATTAGGTGTACTCTTGGCACAACATGATGACATAGGTAAAGAAAGGGCCATCTACTATCCAAGTAAAACATTGGTTGGATATGAGCTCAACTATACGCCAATTGAAAAGTCATGCCTTGTAGTTGTCTTCACTTCCCAGAAGCTGAGACATTATATGTTGAGTCACTAAATGAAGTTGATCACACATATTGATCCTTTAAAGTACCTCCTAAGCAAAGCAGTGCTCACCGGATGACTTGCAAAGTGGGTAATGATCTTAAGTGAGTTTGACATTGAATACGTAGACAGAAAGGCCATCAAAGGGCAAGTGATCATAGATCAACTAGCAGAGGCACCCATTCAAGACCATCAGCCTATTATTTTTGACTTTCCTGACGAATCTATTATGACACTATAACCAGTGATCGAGGTATGGCAACTCTATTTTGATATGTCATGCACAAACCATGGTGCGGGGGCAGGGATAGTGCTTATCACTCTAGATCATGATACAATTCCAAAGTCTTTTAGACTCAACTTCCCATGCATAAACAACATATCAGAATATGAAGCACTGGTCATTAGTCTAAAGATAGCAATTCAATGGAGAACCAAGAACCTTAAGGTCTTTGGAGACTTGCATTTGGTCATCAGTCAAGTCAACAATGATTATATGACCAAAGATGAGAAGCTCATACCATATAGAGCACAGACGGAAACACTACACACCAAGTTCCATTACATCTTCTTCGAGCAAGTCCCACGAGCACAGAAAAAAGCTGCAGATGCGATGGCTACCATAGCATCATTGATTGATATGCCAGGTAATGAAACAAGATTCCATTTTCTAGTAGAGCAACTCTTGGTGCCATCACATCAAGCATCCATCATAGAATCAACATGCATCCTTGTTGGTCCTGAAAACTCATGGTACCAAGATGTCTATAACTACCTCCAAAATAGTGTCTTACCTCCCAACTTGTCTAGGAACTAGAGAAATTCCCTCATCCACCAAGCCTCTAGGTATACCATCCTCTCAACTACTTTATATAGACGAAGTCTAGATGGAATGCTACTATGATGTCTCACTTTCACGAAATCCTAGAAAGCTCTGTATGAGGTACATGAAGGAATTTGTGGAACCCACGGAGGTGGCAATAGCTTAGCTAAGAATATCATCCGCATGGGATACTAGTAGCCCACAATAGAGACATATGCACACAAACATGTACAAAGGTGTAGACAGTGTCAGATTCATGGAGACCTCATCCATGCACCAGCCCAGGAACTAAATCCTATCATATCACCATTACCATTTTCCATGTGGGGATTTGACCTAGTGGGAAAAATTACACCTTCTTTAGCAAATGGACACAAATACATCATAGCAGCAACAAAGTACTTCACCAAGCGGGTGGAAGGAATTCCTCTCACTTACATAATTGGAAAGCAAATATCAATGTTCATACCTAACCACATTATCTGTCGATATGGGATCCCTCAAACTATCCTGACATATCATGGTACACCTTTCTAAAACAAGGATGTTGAAGAGCTATGCGAACAATTCCATATCAAGCAAGGGTTCTCCTCATTTTATTATCCTTAAGGGAATGGCCAATCTAAAGCTACAAACAAAACAATCTTGAAAATCTTGAAGAAAATAGTGAACGAATCAGGGTGAGACTGGCATTTACAACTTAGTCCTGCATTATGGGCATACAAAACTATTGTGAGAACACCTATATGAGCCACTCCTTTCTCCCTAGTCTATGGATCAGAGGTAGTATTACCCCTCGAAGTGGAAATCCCATCCCTAAGGATATCTTTGAAGAACCTGATTACATATGAGGACTACAGAGTAGCAAGGCTCAGTGAACTGGAGTTACTAGATGAAAGAAGACAACATGCCTTCAACCACTTACAAGGCTATCAGAATCACCTTAGAAGAAACTATCACAATAAGGTGAAGCCACAAACATTTTAGGTAGGAGACCTTGTACTCATGGAAAATCAAAAGAACCAAGCAGAAAGAGTCAAACCTAGAAAGTTTGAGCCTAACTGGGTAGGCCCATTTGTCATTATCAGCTCTACTCAGAGTGGGGAATTCATACTAACGACACCAGAAGGAGATCATCTCCCCAGATACATCAATAGCATGCACCCGAAGAGGGTCTACCCTTAAGGTCTATATGGTTAAGGCACCTATCTACATATCTTGAAAATAGCAAAAAAAATAAATAAATCAAAAAATATAAAATGTTCCCTTGGTGAAAACCTGACAATCAGGCGCCTTGGTGACAAACAAAAAGATCAAAAAGACAAAAAAAGTAAAGAGAAACAAAATCACTCTCTCAGTGAAAACCTAGTAAACAGGCACTATTGAGTAGGTACCTTGGTGAAAACCTGGCATACAGGCGCCGAGTGTTTAAATCCAGCTTCACTATCAATAAACTCCAAAATGCTTGAGCACACTTCAAATGCAAGGCTGACTATCTAAGCTATATCCAGAAGTACATTAACCTCTGAGTTCCAAACACTTATCCATGGTCAATACTAGTCCACCAGACTAGGGGGCGATTCTAAATATCGTGAAAAAATCCAAAAATTTGGAAAAATCATCAAAAAATCCTAAAAAGATCAAAATGTTCTGAGAAAATCAATCTTCATAAAAAACATTCAAAAAATTGCAAAATCCCAAGCAATAAAACCAACTCAATTATCAAGAGAGAAAAGGGTGATCATGCCCAGTCAATCCAATGCCACAATCATGAGCTTTGCAAATCAGCATATTATCAATCTATCAAATCAATCAGTAAGCAACTAGCGACCAAGCCAATCTATCAATTGTCACAATCACGAGCTTTGTGAACCAGCATGGGGCCCATCTAACATAGCTTGATCAGCTGCCAACACGATCAAAATAAATCAATCAAATCATATCAATCATCTTACATAGTGATGGATATGCTCAAACTAGACTGGTCAGTCTTATATGAGTAATCTATTATTGAAACCAGACACACTCAAGTAATCAATCCAATCAAGCCTATCAAAGAGTTGAGCCAATCAAGAGAATCCAACTGCATCAAGGAACCATCCAAAAATGTTGACTAGGTTAATCAGTCGGTCAGATATCAGTCTATATTTCGCGGTTATGTTCTTACGCTACTCTAGGATCCACCATGTGAGGAGAGTAGCTATGATAGATCATGACTAATTTTCTTTAATTGTTGTTTGTTGAATGTTCACTTTGATTTCAGGGCCATGATGATTTAGGATAAATGCGGTAGACACTGTCACTTATCTAGCAGTCGCGTAGTTCCATGATCTGAGCCTAACCCTGGAAAAGAATTGGACATTCTTTCTCTTTTATTTGCTTGTTTGGTTTATAGAATCAAGAGCTTGCAATGCTATTCAGATGGACTTTGAGTGTGTTGGAGTTCTATCTTGTTTTCTATGGTCTTTCCCTTTATGTTGCAATCAAGAGCTCACGATGATATCCATATGGAATCTAGGGGTGTAGGAGTTCTATCTTGTTTGCTTTGTCTTTCCCTTTTGGAATCAAGAGCTCGCGGTATTATCCAGATGGACTCTAGGTGCATAGGAGTTCTATCTTGATATCCTTGTTGTAGTTTCTTCAGAGGACAAAGTGGTATCTAGATGGTCAATATCTGGGCGCTTTTGGCTCTCTTTCTTTTCAAACAGGGAACATGGTTGAACCCAGATGGTCAATATTTGGGTGCACTAGGTTCTCTTTCTATTCAATCTCTCTACTCCTTGTGCTATCAAGAGGTCGTGGTGGTATCCAGGCGGTATGTGATCTGGATACATTGGACTCTCTTCAAAATTTCAGAAAATACAAAAAAAGATTGAATGATGAAAAATATTGGAAATAGGTGCAGCGAATTGGGACACTCATCCTTTCTATCAATTCATATCTATCAAAAAAGCAAAAAAAAAAATCCTTTCTATCATTCCATTCTATTAGATCAATCTTAGAGAACATCTATCCAAACTAACTTCTTTCTAATTAACACATGCATTACTCATATATTTTGGGCATAATAGATTGCATTCATTCCATTTAAGTGCATCAGAAAATGAAAAAAAATATAGTAGTTGCATACATGGTAAATCATAAATCACATACATCCAAAAACATCTCATATAAACATGCATCTCATATACACCATCCTGCATAAGCATGCCAATATCATAGGAAAGTAAATCATCCATCTACAAGTTGGCATCATAGGAATCATACTGCATATACATCTCATCATCTAAAACCACATCATATAAAATCATACATATAGAAAGTAAACCAATGCACATCATATCAAATCACTAGCTGCATCTCATATAAACAAAATATCTAAGTATAATGAATGGTCGCAAATCTGAACAAAGGAAGGTAATCAACATATATCAATAAATATCAGTGTGTCAAGATACAAAAATGGATACTACTTAGATTCTATCAAATGAACATCGCTACAAAAATGGTACATGATATATAATGGGATCAACATGTGCCACCCCCACCCTCTCCAGGAGGTGGATGAGGGAGTGTCATATCAAAAGTTGGTCTCTGTGATGAACCAGGAGCTCTAACACCACTGATCTGCCATCTCTGTGCTCTGCTAGATATCTAAGAGGCTGTGTAACTGGGCACTCTCTGCTCTACAGGAACTGCACCCTCACAGTGGTGCTTCCAGTACTCGATCTCTCTCTCTATGCATCATGACCAGATCTATAGTATAGATCTAGAACATCTCAGTGAGAGGTGTCCTATACACTATCAATGAATGTTTGAACCTCTAATCAAGCCTATCACTCTCTAGTCTCGGCTGCTGTAACTCGAGCCTCCAATGTTGTAGCACGGGCATCAACAGAAGCAAGCCTAGCCTGATCTGCCATCTCTGTGCTCTGCTAGATCTCTAAGAGGCTATGTAACTGGGCACTCTCTGCTCTACAGGAACTGCACCCTCATAGTGGTGCCTCCAGTACTTAATCTCTCTCTGCGCATCATGACCAGATCTATAGTATCGATCTAGAACATCTCAGTGAGAGGTGTCCTATACACTATCAATGAATGTTTGAACCTCTAATCAAGCCTATCACTCTCTAGTCTCGGCTGCTATAACTCGAGCCTCCAATTTTGTAGCACGGGCATCAACAGAAGCAAGCCTGGCCTGAAGATCCTGTACCTGCTGAGTGAGTTGCTCCAACTCTGA
>MU224369.1:1869185-1887817 GCA_018584345.1 Thuja plicata
AATATTTAAACTTACTAATTAAATTCTTCCAATTAAATTAATTTAATTTCATTCAATAAAGCAATTCTAAATAAAAAATAATTCAATTATCTCACATGTTGAAAACTTTAATTAAATAAATGAATTATATATTCATTTATCTTCAAAGAGATAACTCCAATCAGATCACATGGGTTACTTCACCCACCTCTCGAGTCCACATGGGTAACTTCACCCACATCTTCAGTTCAAAAAGGTAACTCACAATTAGCTCTTCAGTCAACCAAACTCTGTCTCCTCTTTACCAATTCAAGAGGTGGAGTTTACTGATGGCTTCTCCAGTTCCCTTTGATCTCAACCGTTCATCTCCCTATCTTTGGGATTGATCTCAACCGTTCATTTCATCCCCAATTCCTATATAATAAACCCTTCATAACCATTTGAAGGATCCAAGATTTCAAGCTCTCGTGTGCCATTACTATGTCAGTTTGGTTCTAGCATTCAAGCCATCTTGTGATCACACACACATTTCAATTAGCAAATTCTCAACGCTTCTCAAGTCATAGACGTTGCCCACACCAATACTAAGTATCAAAAATAACGTTTTAGAAGGAGTAGAGAGAGACAATAGAAGCTTCAAGTGCTTCGGGGTTTGCATTCATTTGTTTTCCTTTCTTGTGCTTGTACATTTTATTGGTTACGTTTCAAGTTATTCGTTTTAGTAGTTTTTGTGTGCTTGATTTGTATCATTGTAGAACCTTTGCTACTAACCCTTACCTTTGGAAAGCTTGGGAACCACGAATCACAAAGAAGAGAGGCGTACACATAGATCCCTAGCTCGTGCCAGAAATAGATGGAATAGGTTGCTAGAGGTTTTTAAGAAGGCTGAACCACATAGTCCTCTCAACCTTGAAGCAAAAATTCACCGGGCACCTAAAAACATACAGTTAGGAAGACAAATGCAGTGTGAGATCTGGTGTCCCTTGACAATTTATCTATTCTAAATAAAGCAATTCTAAATAAAAAGAATTCAATTATCTCACATGTTGAAAATTTTAATTAAATAAATGAGTTAAATATTCATTTATCTTCAAAGAGATAACTCCAATCATATCACATGGGTTACTTCACCCACCTCTCGAGTCCACATGGGTAACTTCACCCACCAATTGAAGAGGTGGAGTTTACTGATGGCTTCTCTAGTTCCCTTTGATCTCAATCGTTCATCTCCCTATCTCTGGGATTGATCTCAACTGTTCATTTCATCCCCAATTCCTATATAATAAACCCTTCATAACCATTTGAAGGATCCAAGATTTCAAGCTCTCGTGCACCATTACTATGTTATTTTGGTTCTAGCATTCAAGCCATCTTGCGATCACACACACATTTCAATTAGCAAATTCTCGACGCTTCTCAAGTCATAGATGCTGCCCACACCAATACTGAGTATCAAAAACAACATTTTAGGAGTATAGAGAGATAATAGAAGCTTCAAGCACTTCGGGGTTTGCATTCATTTATTTTCCTTTCTTGTGCTTGTACATTTTATTGGTTACGTTTCAAGTTATTCATTTTAGTAGTTTTTGTGTGCTTGATTTGTATCATTGTAGAACCTTTGCTACTAACCCTTACCTTTGGAAAGCTTGGGAACCACAAATCATGAAGAAGAGAGGTGTACACTAAGATCCCTAGCTCGTGCCAGAAATAGATGGAATAGGTTGCTAGAGGTTTTTAAGAAGGCTGAACCACATAGTCCTCTCAACCTTGAAGCAACAATTCACCGGGCACCTAAAAACATACAGTTAGGAAGACAAATCCAGTGTGAGCTCTGGTGTCCCTTGATAATTTAGCTACCAATGCTTCTATGGAACCTATATGACATTAATGCTACAAAATTGGACCAACTACACGAAGATTACATGATGGACTTCTGGGAGAAAACTAGAGGATTCTATTACACCTTCAAATGCAGAAGGAGAGGAAAGACTGAAGTTGGAGAATTCAGAGGAGTTGCAAAGAAGTGTAATACTTGAGGAAAATCATAATGCTTGTAGGGGAAGATGATGGGGCAATAATTTGTCTCTATTTTATATTGATTTTATGCTCTATTTTAAGACATTTTTAAAACACTTGTGAAACTTTTAAGTACTTTAACTTATGATCATGCTATAAGTACAGTCAGAACCACCAAAACCTATGGGTAGATAGTAGTAACATACTTTGCTAAATATTACATATATGTCATAGTATTTCATATAATTGTTTGAATGTATGTCCTAACATTTGGATTAAGTTAAATAGTTGAAAACTTGAATATACATGCATGTGCTACTAATCTACCAAAAAAGAGAAGCGACTTGAGAGTGGATCGGCAACATTGATGAGGAAATGATGAAGTCCCAGCTGCAATGAGGAGAACCATTATAACACCACGGGACATGCCTGCTAAATTGAAGGAACTATCATTTCAGGGAATATAGGAACACAACTAGCTATATTTTCTCTGCGGTCAATACTCTGTTGAAGCGGTTATCCAGTCTTTATGATATTCTGTCATGGGTTGTTACATTCTCCTTTCTTTATGGCGTGAATTAGTCAGACCTTATCTTTATACTTTAAATAAATATCAATCCTCTATATAAAGGGATACTACTTTTATATTGTATTTAGTTGTATGATATACCATTGTTGCATTTGAATAACAAAGATACTCCTTTAGTTTCGTGCATTGTTTCACTATGATGTAATCAATTTTTCTGGAAATATAATGAAGGAGTGATTTTGAGTTATATTATGTGTTAGTAGTTAGTAGAAGCTGACCAAGGGGGCCCACTTGGAAGGTGGATTAGAGTATACTAGGTTAAGTTGTTTTAAGAATTTACAACATTTCAAGTAGAATTTATTATTTCCTCATGCAACATTATAACTTGTGTATATTCCCGCAACACATTTGCATGGATAATTATAGTGAATGCTTTGGGTTGATAGAATAGGTTAAATTTGAGCTTACAATTGTCAGCATTAATTTCATTAAGTAGTTGTGTGTGTTTACTTTCCTACAACAATAACATAAGTCTCTTTCATGTATTTTCCTTCCTGCAGCTTAAGTGATATGACTCTATGAGAGACTTAGTGCACAAACTGTGCTGTCACATTTCAAGTAACATCCATGGGTTGACAATTCAAATGCACTTCATGATAGGGAAAATAATTGTTAGTTTGAATACACTATTCCTTGGAGAAGCTTTGGCATGATTATTATTACCTATTATGGGGTCGTTCAGTCTTCAAGCTTCACAAACTTATCCTTATCACCATTCATATGATGTGAGCATCCACTATCAATTACCCATTCATCTCTTTTAACAACTCTTGAAACCAATGATTTATCTTCATTAGGATCATCTTATTTAATAGAAATAAACACAATTTTATCCTCACTAGCAACAAACTCATCATCAGTCACACCTTCTTCAGCAACATAAAAACTCTTGTGCCCCTTAGAATGATATTTCTTAGACTTATCTTTACTATCCTTAGAGTTTTTTTTTTCAGACATCTAGATGCAATATGACCAATATTATTACATTTAAAACATTTCAAAGGTAACTTTCCTTCATACTTACCGAAGCCCTTGGGTAGTCTTCTTGCAATCAAAGCTTCAAGTTCGTCAATCTTCCTCTCTTCCTCCATGATATCTTCCTAATATTTAGCATCGTATTTGAATTTCATCTTTGTAGAGCTTCCTCCCTATCCTACTTAGTCACACTGTCTTTAAATACAGTCTCAACCTTCAGAAGTCCCTTACTAAGTGTATTCATCTCATAGGCAAAAAGTATACTTGCCAAAGCTTCTTTAGAAATGTCTCTTATAGTTCTCAATTCCTCAATAGCAACAAATTTCTCACTGTAACATGTGGGCAAAGATCTCAGAATCTTGTCTACAACTTCATTGTATATTAAGGTACCACTAGCACAACTGATTGCACAAACCAAATCATTTACTCTCTGCAAATAAACTAAGGTAGTTTCACCTTCACTCATCTTCATATCTTCATATTTTTATTTTAATCCCTATAACTTAGATTTCTTAACATATGTATCACCTTCATAAATAGTTTCCAATTTCTTCCATACCTCAGGTACAAACCTTAATCCATAAATGTGAGAATATTATGAATAAGATAAGGCACTGATCAAGGTCTCTCTTTCTAACATATTCTCCTTGACTTTATTCTTTTGATCTATAGTAGCATTTGTTAGATCATTCAGAATAGCATAAGGCTTCTCACTAATATGCCAATACTTATCTTCTGTTCCCATGCATATCAAGTAGGTAGTCATCTGATCCTTCCAAATAAGATAGTTATTTCCATCAAACTTCAGACTCTCCTTTCTTATACTTGCCATGAAAGATCTCCTTCAAGCGGTCAAGATTCTTCAAAGGGACTCATCTCTGATACCAATTGTTAAGCCCAAAAGGAGGCAAGCACAAATCAAAGGGGAGGGGGTGAATCAATTGTACACACCTTATAACCTTAATTCCACTTTTTCTAACAAGATCTGAAAGATGAACAATAAATGCAAGATCCACAACACATAACATAGAACACCAAGATTTGTTATCAAGAAAACTCGGTTAAGGGAAAACCCCGATGGGAATCAAACCCACAAGATGAATGTACTCTATTAAAAGTACTACCTGGTTAAGCACAAAATAGAGAACAAAAGATGCACAAGCAACCATAGGATTACAACCTAATCTACAAGCACACTTCCCAGAGCTCACTGCTCCCAATATAATCACAGATTTGGCCCTTAGTCGGGTTCATTGATTTATCTTCAACTATAATAGGGTGGACATACAATCCATTGAAACTAAATTTACAAACAACATCTCCCATGTCAATACAGTTCTAATGAAGTACAAACTCTTCCTTAAAAGCAACAACAACTCTCCTTACAATTGCATACTACCACATCTCTCTCCTCTCATCAATTACAAAATAATCTCTCATTTATATAAATTATAAAGAAAAATCAACCACTAGGTCGGCTAGACCCATTACAATAAATATGTAAACAATAAGCTCAATCTCCAAAGTGATCTAAATCAAGTCAGCTATGACTTACATAGGACCCAAATCTCCAATCACTAACACAATAATGTATGACCAAAACAACATCAATAATCACATGTTACTCCATCAATTCGGCTAAGACCTAAATGAAGAAATACCAAAATGCTACCCAAAACAAAAAAATTCTATCACCTCGAACAATGAAATACAACAATACAATTATTACATGATCCAAGAACACAAACAAGCACCATGAATACTATCCATAATGAAATACAAAATCATCTTCATCTTTGATCAACAAGAACACTAAAATACTAGACTTTGTCACAACAAAATGTTGGCATATCTAATGTTGTGATGTTAAGTGTGTTTTGGTGATGACATATTGATTTGATTATAGGATGATCATACATTATACTGTCATTGATGTGAATTATTGAATTTGTGTTCTTAGTTTGTTGTCAACCATATTTGTGATGATTAATAAGTTTTTGTGAGTTTCAATAGTTTCTATCTTTAGGGGAGACTTAGGTATGTCTCTTGTTGCAAATGCATGACCTCTAATGCTGAAGTAAGTTTATATGAGAGTTGTAATCAAATGAAGTATAACAGGACAACTGCTAGAACAATGATGACATGTGATAGATGATTTGAATGTCTTGTCAAATCTCTGATGTATCTTGTGGTGCGGACATAGGATATGGTGATCAATAGTGTTTAGATGCTACAGTTGCAATCATAACTACTTTGAGTGATCAGTGAGAATTTTAAGTGACTAGTGAACAAAAAAAGTGTTATTCAATAGGTTAAGTGTTTATGTTCTCGAGATAGCGATGACAGATTGAATCGATGATCAGTATCGATGCGGTGGTGATTAGCGATGAATGAGTTACATTATAGTGATGTGTATTCATGATTAGAGGTAATGACCTGGAATCACATTGGTGAATGTTATATTGTGGAGAAGATTCTTGAGGAAGTTTGAGTATGGTCAAAATGTGTTTGACTCTTTGGCTCAATTTCATATGTAAATCATTGTATAGACCGACTGCATCTTGGAAATATGTTTTGTGTATTTAATTTTGTTGTTTGTCCCATTATATTTGAGAGGGATGTTTTGTAATTTTATTTTATGGTTTGATCAAGGAGGTGGACTTTATAGTTCATTATGTAATGGTTGAAGTTGAATGCAAAGTGTGTTGATCGTGTGTGTTGTGCAAGTGCGGTGTAAGGTGCATGTTGCAATCAAGCCAGGGAAGAGTTAAATATTCTCATAAGAAATTGTGTGCTTCAGAGGATTTGATTAAGACAGGGTAGTTTTATTTTGTAGATCATTGTTGTTGTTATTCCCTAATAGTTAAAATAGTTGAAATCCCCTAACACGGTAGATCATTACAGATCTTTATTATAAATCCTCTAACAAGGTGACACATTAGCTTATGTTTTAATCCCTCTAACAAGGCTACTCTTAACAAGGTAAAGGTTCTAATAGGCCCAAGGTAAATCCCTTAACTGGGTAACACCTAAAAGTGTTGTTGTAAACTCCTAACAAGGTTAAGCCCCTCACAGGGTGTACTTTAGAAGAGTACATTATTTTAGTGGGTACTAATCCCCACTGTGGTTTTTTCCCTATTTGGGTTTCCATGAGATTAATTTGTGTGTCAAATTTATGGATGATCTTGGATGCTTAAGTTTTTCATTTGTTGATATTAAGGTTAATCTTGTGAATGGTGATTAAAGTTTAAGTTGTAAAGTTGGTTTATTTGGTAGATGATTGATTCACCCCCCCCTCAGTAATATGATCTTAGGTCTAACATAAAATATAGCTTGTCATACACTGAATCATGAACAACACAAACTATGAACATAATAACAAGGAAACATGTAACCATCAACTTTGCAATATCTGAAACATTAAATCAAAGACATATTGATCTAAATACTCAACCTTTGTACACAGGAACACCGTAACAACAACAACAACCTGCAACTCGATCAAACCTCACTCAAATTGTCATCCCAACATCTGTGAACCTTTACAATCCAACTACAGACACCGTGGAACAATACCTTATGATCGCAACTCAAGATCTTCAATATAGTACCTACACAACTGAAATATTCTTCACCGAACACACTGAACACACTGTCTGAAATAGTAACTAGTATGTTGACATCAATGAAAAAACTTTAATGTCAGCATACCCAAAAACCAAAAACTAACATGCTCAACAATCTTCCAACAGAGCTTTGGAAATGAATTAAGACTTATCAGTTACTTGAAAATGAGTCTATTTAATATTAAAATTTGAAATCAAAACAATTATTGAAAATGAATCAATGAGTTCAATTAATATTTTTTGCACAAATAAGAAGTTGTCTAAGTTCAACTAAGTTTAAATAGTTGTTTAGGAATAAAGTTTTTTTAAGAACAACATTGATGCAATCAAATTAAACTAATCTATATTATAAAGAAATCTAACTATTACAAAATATTATAGTGACTAATGATAATTAATTCATTCAAGCTAGAAGATCCATTCACTTGATTAGAATATGCTTTTATTATAATTCCTTAGAGTGTAACCCAAAAGTAATTGGTACTAAATTAGATAATCTAATAGCTAAATAATTAACTAATCAATTTATCTCTTATCAAAATTGTTGTAATATGGACAAGTGTCACATAGTGGCTAGTGCTTGCCTTTGTAGCATCAAACTAATAGTATTTTCCTATTAATAAGCTATGGTATAGTGATTCAAAGATAAAGTAGACAAGTACAACATTGAAGATGATTATATTCATTAGAACTTTCATTGATGAACAAAAGATAAATAATATTTATAGATTAAATTGCAACAATAACTTATGAATTAATATTAGAAATAGGAACTGGAATAAAAATGTATTCTCTCATGCTTGCATTTAATTATATCTTTATTTTGATCTGAGGTAGACTATGTTTATGTTTTGATTAAGTAAAAATAGGTTTTACAAGGACCCGAAACCTTCACAAAGAGTTAAAAGATAGCATAAAAGTTTAACAGGAACTGTACCGCAACACCCAAAAACTAAAGCCTGAAAACAAACATAAACAACCAAAACAACGGGCTAAACCCAAAATAGGACAACAAAAATATAGGATGACAAGAAAAAAAAAAACTAGACGCTTTTCATTAAGTCTTCATCCTGGACCACCATAAGCTGCATCTGATCATATGAGTTCTTGATCTCTTCCAGCTCCTTATCAACTTTGGTAACAGTCTTCCTTGTGCTAGCCCGTGTACGCTTTCTCATCCCAGTAGTGTCCTTCAGATTCTTTTCCTCTTTTTCACCCATTTCCTGCTCCATCTTTCCCACCAAGAACTTAGTATGTTATGTGTATTCTTTGAGACTAACTATTTGTAACTATTTTATAAATAATGTTTATGTTGTTTTCTAACTATTTGTATATTATTATTTTGTATTGGCATTCATGAGATGCACCCAATTACAACTATATTCTTTGATCATTCATGCATGATGATTGTACGATGGCGTGACATGATGTTATATGATAATGTATAGATTATATGATTATGAGGATGTTTTGGTTTTACTGAGTGTGATGTGATTACATGATGAAACATTAATGATGTTACAGTGAATTGTTAAGATATATTGTTGTTGATCTAGTTTGTGGATCTATTATATGCGTGCGTGTGTAATTTGAGTATCACAAACCTTCATAATACATTAATATGATTAAATCAATTAAAAATTAAGATTAGTTTAAAGTAATGAATTGAAACAAATCATGAGCATTTTATGGATCTCTAGTTATAGGGACTTCAAATTATGCTCTCAATTGCAATTTTGATCTTCAAGTCACAACCTAGAAAATGAGAATCCAATATGATGAAGATGTTATGATAAATGATGCAAATTATATTCTAAATGATTAGAATAACTACATCACGATGCAAATTCTATATTATAACGATGCTTAAATGATATGCAAACCACCATTATGCCTATGCTTTAATAGAAGTTGATGTCCCAAACCAATATTATACCTTTTCTTTGATGATAACGGATGCACAAACTAACATTATGCAATTTCTCTATATGAAGGTGAATCCTTTTACTCTAATAATGCATCCTAATTATAGGATTTCCCAAGGTGTAGGGGTGAATTAGATTAACCATGATCAAGATGTGAGTTGAGGTTAAGTTTGATGTTGTGTCCCCTTTGAGTGGACAAGATTCCCTTTCAAGATTAAATGGTTAAGATTAAAAATACTTTTGGTGATCCATGTGCACTAAGTTCTTGTCTCCCATTGGTTCAATTGATTTTCATCATGTAGTGGCATGTGATACTTTTTAGGAGGATTTAATTCAAATGAATTAATTAAATTAGCCATGTATGATATTCAAATGAGTTAAAATTAATTAATGAACTATGTAATCAAATGGTTAATTCAATTATATAATTAATTAATTTTGATTTAATTAATCTAAATGGCTTAAATTTAATTATGTTTTCTCTTTGACCATTTTTAGGCGTATACATTTGCCCCACTTTAAATTAACATTTGTAGCACGTTGGTTCAAAAAACTAATTGTTTTGATGTCGATTTGATGTTCTGATATTGTGATGTCGACCTGATAATTTAGAATGATTAATGTTGCGCTACTGATATGATGTTGGTGGTGATGATACTAATTGATATGATATTCCTGATTTGAAATTATGACCGTCTTGATGCCTCAATTTAAATTTTGAAAATTTGACGTCTGATGTCCCCATTTTTAGAAAGTGTCGCGATTGTGAAAATTTTGATTCCTGATGATGATATGTCCCCTCGGGAAATGAATAGAAATGATTTCATGATGTTTTGATGATTTTTGCAATTTTTTTATTTTTTTTTGCAAATTTGCAAATTCTGATATGATTTGATCATTTCAATTTATTTTTTGATTAAGAATTAATGATAAGGATGCCTCGGTATAAAATTTGGTTTGAATCAATGATTAAACGATGTGTCATTAGGTTCATAAAACACCCATTAGGTCATAACTGGACTATATAAGGGTGAAAAGTCATTTTCAATCTTCATTGTCACTTTTACTATTCACCTTTTTATCCCAGAGAGAGAGAGCATGGTGATCCCTATGCACTAAGCATCATTTTGAGCATGTCCGACGACATCTGAGACCACCACATTGTGAACAATCAGTAGGTCCCCTACTCTAAATCTTTGTGTTTGTGTTTTGACTAATTTAGTAATATTTTCATGTTTTTTAATTGATCAATCTCACTAGATGTCCCATTATATAGCTCATGTTTTTTCGCATATGCTCCCTAGTTTTTTGGATATGATATAAAATATTTTGCATGTGGTTTTTCAATGTTTAGTGTTAAATTTGTTTTTTGCATATGATATATAGTTTTTCACATATGGAAAAAGTGCACATAGGGCAAAAACAATTCACATATACGAAGAAAAAACTTTGTATATAACGAAATGTCACATGTGATAAATTTTGTTTCCCATTTGAATAGATGTTTTTGAATTTGATTAATTTTTGCATATATATGACGTAAATTTTTGCACATGATCATGTAGCCTTTTTATGATGTTAGTCAATATTTCTTGATGTGATTCTTGATTTTCAATGATAGGTAGGATGGTTCAACCTTGAGATATAGAGAGTTGATGATTTGATGTGCTCACCAAGATTGATAGAAATCTCATTGAGTGGATAGGGTGTGTGATAGTTGATTTTTCTTTAATAGATGATTGATAGATATTGACTTAACATTGTTTGTGTGATAGGTTGATTTACCTGTTCTGATGATGTGGGATCAGTACCCCAAGTCATTTAGACTAAGAGAGAGATTATCACAGACAGAGCATGCAGTAATAACTACCTATAGCTTAGCTTCTTTACTTGATATTCTCAAGTATTGGGTTAATAGGGGTATATTGACAACCTTAGCGGAGTGGTGGCATAGCAACCACAACGCTTTCCATCTATTGACTGGCAAGATGATAGTGATGCCCAAGGTTGCCTATCGTACTCTTAGGATACCCAATGATTAGAGAGGTTGTGTACTATGATGTGAATGAGGTCGAAAAGAATGATACACTAAGGATAGTATTTGGTGATCCATCGATAGGTGGGTATGCTATTGAGTGGGCATCTTTGAGAGATGGGGGATACCTGATTCTTCTAATGGTTTTGGCTAGTTTGATAAGAGGATTTATGTTACCTGATAGGAGAGGACATGGCTTCTCTATCGGATGGAGTAGATTGTGTAGACGCCTAAAATTGTCCTATAGCATGTTTATTAATTTTTAATTTAATTTAATTAGTATTCCTATAACATTATGTATGCCTATTCGGATTCATGGTTCCTTCAGTTTCCAACAGTGAGGGTTAGTAGCACTAGTTTGCAATGGGGGAAATCAATACAAAAACTACTAATAACGAATACTTAAATGTATCAATAAAATATACAAGCCAAAAAAAAAGAAAACAATATTTCTTACACAAGAAATTCTCAAGACAAGTGAGTAAACAAAAAGAAGGGAGGACAATAGGATGGCTCTGCAACCTAGTGTCATGATCGAGGATGACGTTTGCATGATTGCTTCATGTCCTTAATGTGCTCCATGTCCATTTGATTATTTCCCGAGTCATTCTTTGCGTACTTTGCATGCTTTTCTTTGCTTTGCTTTTTTATTTTGTTATTTATTGTGTTATTGTTGTGCCCTTGTTCTTTTGCCTCTGTATTTAGGGTTTTTGTGCCTCTGACCTAGGTCACGCATGTGATGGGAGGGTCAAAACATGATGGAGAATCCCTTCAAATTGATCCTAAGGTCATTATGGCCAAAGTAGAGGATAGCATTAATGAAGGTAGCATTAAACCCGTAGTTGATGGTAATACCGAGAAACCGAGCGAGAAGATTTCTTATAAACAAGTGGTGGCTGATAATCCTTCACCCTTCTCAGATAGTGCATTATTTAACAGAGTTTTCAAAAAAAAGGTAGTGGATGCCGAACATGGAGATGTGGGACGGGCCTCAACGATTGAAAGTGGATGAGCCGGCGGAGGAGATGCTGAACCTAGTAGCAGCGCAAGGAGATAATGGTAGGTCTCCTCCTCTTGGTTTGAAGAATCTCTCCCTTTTGCCTAACGAAGAAATGGTTAGTGCTATCAAATCTGAATAGAATAGGCTTAAAAGTATTGCTATATTCTTTGTATGTTTAGATAAAGATGCAATGCCCTCTTGAAAGTTTTTTGATGAATGGATGGCCTCGATTCGGGGAAAAAAGATTGGTATCCATGTCACATATTGTAGGATGATACAAAAGGGTCCTTTTGTCATTTTTCTTAAAAATCACACTATGGAAGAAAGAGTTTTGGAAAAAAAAAGTTCTGGAATGTGGGTCGCTCAATGTATAGGGTTTACCCATGGTCACCGAAAGGTAATTTTGAGAAATTTGTTCCTAGGTCTTCACCCAATTGGGTCAAAATAAAAAACCTTAATGTTGAATTCTGGCCATTTATAGCCCATATTTTGAGACCTCTTGGCTCGGTCCTGCAGGTCGAGCAAGCCCAAGTCACTCTTCCCCACCTTAATGCTAGAGTTTTGGTTGCTTTAACACTAGAGATTGACTTCCTGGAATGTATTTCCCTCAATCTCGAAGGAGAGCAATTCTGTTGGGAAATTTGTATGTTAGGAAACCTCAGTGCATGCTTCCACTGCAAATGCAATTGTCAAACTAAGAGAGACTGCCCGGCCCTAAAATATGTGCAGAGAGACAAACCTGATTTAGGGGTTAATCCTGAGATTAATAAAAGTGTTACTGCTGGTGATAAACATATGATAGAAAAAGAATAGGGAAGACTAGCTAGGATAAACCTGATAAGGCTAATTATAATTCTAATTTAGACAAGGACATACCCAAAGGACAAAACAAAAATATTGCTGGTAATAAAAATGGTTAGAGTGGAAATATGGATAATAATAAATTTGTTACTCTAGCGAATTCGCTATTTGATGAAGAGTTTGTAGTTGTTTATGTCCATGGTATCTTGGAGGAAAAGAATCCCGATACCCTAGATGCCCACCCATCAAATGACGCTGCCATTGATACCTCCAATTGTAATGCAACCCTCACCAAGTTGAATTCCCAACAGCTAGCTATTGTATCTATTAATGAAAACGCTGAGAAAATTAAGCAGAATAATAAGGAAAAGCAACCCCCCTCTGTGGAATATGTCATTTCTCCTGAGTCAATGCAAATTGTGGCATTTAATAAAGAAGAGAAATTCACTGAGGTGACTAGAAAGAAAAGAAAAATGGGAGAAAGGAACTCCCTGTCTAATACTAGCAGAGGAAAGAAAAAATCTTTCAGATTGTTTCAATAGGCTGTGCAAAATCACAAAACCCCCACCCAAGTAGTTACCCATGATGTACATCCATAGATGGAATGTTCGAGGGCTAGAGATGCCTAATAGAGAGTATACTGTGAGAAGGTGATGTAATCAATTGGTTCATAAAGATGTCATCTGCTTGCAAGAGATCAAATTAGTAGGATTCCAAGCTCACACTATTCTCAAATTTCTGTGGGATAAAGCAATTGGTTTTCATTCTAACCATGAGAGAGGAAAAGGAGGTGTGGCTATCCTCATCAACCCTAAATGGGAAGACCATATATAAAACCATGGATGCTCTCCCTACTAGAGGGTCATTTGGGTGACCATCAAATGTGGTGCAGGTTTTTTTGGGATTTGTAACATATATGCAGCTAATTGTTATAGAGAGAGGGTAGATCTTTGGGAATGGTGTTCTATGAATCTACCTAAGCAACATTGGGTTTTTGTAGGGGACTTTAACATGGTGGAACACAAGGAAAAAATGATGGGAGGTATTCCACAAGTATGGAAAGGTAATGAGTTGTTCTTCTGGCATAAGTTCACAAGAAAATTTAACCTTATCGATCCCATGGAGCAAATGCATGGGCAATTTGCTGATATATGGTTCACATGGTGTAATAATCAGAAAGGTAAATAGAGAGTCTACTATAGACTCGATAGATGCTATGGGGATGCATCTGCAAATTCTCATTTTTATCAGAAGGTAGTCATGCCCCAGTTGTGGTATGCCTGGCTTTAATATCTGACCATTCACCCATTCAAACATGTATCAGATTTGAAAGAAGTGCAGTTGATGGAGAAGATAAAAAGAGAAGTAAGCCCTTTAGACTCAATATATCATTGCTAGATGATGATGACAAGAAAGATGCCATTGAAATGGTCACCTTCTTAAGTAAGCTTTGCAACCTACTAGATGATACAATAACACTTTGGGGAAAATTGGTAAATGCCCGGAAGAACATATTTCAAGTCATTGGAAAGAAGCTTACTATGGAAATAAATAGAGAAGAATCCTTCTGGAAAAGAAGGTTGAATGAGATTGAGAGAGGACTGCAGAATAGAGGCAATGACACCCTATTGGAACCCATCTAGCCAGCACTAAGCACAATTTGAGACTCATACAAAGATAAAAGACACAAGGACAAAATATTAGAGCCAGAATGAACTGGATGAACAAAGGTGATAAAGGTTCGAGGTACTTCTTCAATATTATCATAGCTAATACAAAAAGAGAGATGATCAAAGAGATTCAAATGGGGGATACCCTCATCGATGACCCTAAGAAAATTAGAAATACCTTTCATCACTTCTACAATGAATTCTTCACCTCAAAGGTCTCCCCTGACAATCAAAGAGCCCTTGAACAGTGTCTAGATATTATTCCCAAGAAGCTCACTCTAGATGATAATACAGTTCTTAGCAAACCTCTTTCTATTGAAGAGATTTCTGCAACCATTGACTCCTTTTCCAATGGTAAAGCTCCAGGACTAGATGGAATCCTGACAGAATTCTACAAAAAAAATAAGGCATGGGTGGGGATAGAACTTCTAGGAGTCTATGAAGATGCATTCAATAAAGGATCCGTAGTAAAGAGCATCAACAAGGGAGTGGTTAATCTCCTCCCCAAAGTAGGAGACAAGACACTAGTGAAGAATTGGAGACCTATCACCCTCTTAAATCTCTCTTATAAAATTCTGGCCAAAACCCTAGCCAGGAGAATTGCCCCTCTATTGAGAAAGTTCATATCATATACACAGACCAGATTTATTCAAAGTAGATACATTTTGGAGAATCTTGTCACAAGATGGGAGGCAATGCACTAGGCCAAATCAGAAGGACAAGAGGTGGCTATGGTGTTACTAGATTTTGAAAAATCATATGATAGAGTAGAGTGGAAATTTGTACTTGGTATGTTAAGAGCCTTTGGGTTTCCAGAAATATACTATAAATGGAACAACATTCTATTCAAGGATGCATCCACGGTCATTGATGTGAATGGGGATTTATCTGACCCAATAGATTTGCAGAGATCTATTAGACAAGGATGTCTAATAGCCCCCTCCTTATTTTTTATTGCTGCTGATGCTATGTATTATATTCTAAGGGAACAAAACATGAGCCCCCAATCAAGGAAATCTCTCTCCCTAACTGTGAAGAGCTTATAAATATACAATTTGCAGATGATACAAAAGTATTTCTAGGCTTGATAGAAATCAATTTTGACGGTGCTATAGAAAGGATTAATTTTTTTGCAAAGCTTATGGATCCAGAGTCTCTAGACATAAATCCATAGTACTAGGATGGGCTAATGAGCCCCCTATCTAGTTAGATGGTAAAGGGTGGTAGTGGGCTGGGCCAAACAAAATTGTTTAGTATCTAGGGATACCCTTCTCCGTAGAACCAAATTTTGGGAACATGTGGGACTGGATATATGATAAGATCAATAACAAACACATCAAATGGCAGACTCAGACACTATCCATTGCTGGGAGGATGCAAGTTGTTCAAAAAGTACTATCTGCCCATCATATCTATTATGAATCGACATGGATGTTTGCAAATACTCAAACTAATATGCTAGAAAAGATCCTAAGAGACTTCCTTTGGTCAGATGGAAAAGGGAACAGAAAGAGGCACTGTGTGAAATGGGATTGGTGCTGTTAGGAGAGGAAACATGGTGGGTTGGGGATGAAAGATATCAAAGTTCATGGGGCTGCTCTGGAAGCCAAATGGATTATTAAAGCCCTGTGGGGTAATGAGCCATGGAAAATAATTATTAAGAACAATATTGAGAGATCCAGTATCAAAAAGGGATGTAGTGGAAAGATATCCCAATATGTGACAAGATTTTGGGAGAGTACAATATGAGACTATTTGGCTTAAAAATATTCCAGTCTTTCTGGAAAGCTTGGACTCAGGTGAGAAAGGGTATTTCAGAAAGGGGAGTTGTTGGGGGTCCTCCCTTCTTTGCTATTATAGATAGATCAATTTGGTGGGGGCTGTGTTATAATGGGAAACCACTGGTCCTTACTCAAAGTTGCTCTGCCAAAAGTTGGAATCTGAAAGGTATCTCAAATGTACAGGACATATTGATGGATGGGCATCTAGGGACTTGGGAGTGCATTAGCTCCTTTAGTATCCCGGTTTCCCAAAAGAAAACATATACCCTCATTAAAAAAGCAATTAATGGAGAAATTAAAGGGGAATTAATTGACTCAGTAACATACCTCAAGAAGTGTAAATGGAACGATGGTACTCTACTATCTGATTCTACTTCTAAACAAATGTATCACATTCTAAAGAAGGAACCCTCTATCACCACACATGTGGCTAAGTGTTGGGGGCATGTTAACCCTTTTTCTAGTTGGCAATTTTTCTTTGAATAATTTTGGAAAGGCAAAACTGAACCCAAGAAACTTTGCCTTAGATGGTTGGTTTTGATCAAAAAACTTGTTGTGGGTCAAGTCCTAACATCCATTGGTCTATCCCCTATCATTTGCAGCTTGTGTAACTCCATTGAAACTTTTGAACATCTTTTTTTTGAATGTTTTAATGCACGCAAAGTCTTTCTATTTTTCTTGGTTCCCCGTATTTATGGAATTGCAATTCTAGTATCACCTGGTGTGAAATTCTTGCAAGTTATGATGAAAAGTTTGACTCCAAGCTTAGTTGTTTCTAGTTTACACTGACAAGTGAGATTTTATGGTTGCTTTAGAAGGACCGGAATAGAGAGATTTTCCAAATGGAGAGAAGGAACCCTACTGAGTTTAATCTTAAACTTACACACTTTTATATCATGACATAGGTATCCATGGTGGTCAACATACCCAAAAGCAAGTTTATGATGTTGATGAAAGAGGGCAGCCTAATGATTCATAAGGATGAGGTTCAAGCTGCATAGTACATTGTTGAAAACCAAATCTTTCTAGCACCCTTTGAAGTAGAATACTTGAACAGTCTCCTGAATATAGATCAGACTACTCCTAGAGTACATGTGGACAATGCGGGCACCCAGAATGAACAAGGAGACTATCCAATGACTGAACCAGATACAGACCAAGAACAGGGGACTACCCTGTATGAAAATTAGTATGAAAGCTCATGGGTCCCAAGGGAAACTAACAACCAGAATAATGGATGGGATTAATGACTAGAAGTTGGAACATTATGGGCATGTACTTCCTTTTTGTAAACTTGATGAACATAATAGTATAGATCAGTATAGGAGGTCCTCTATACTATACATAGTATAAACTGCAGTAAAATCTATCTCACTCCCCCAATTTTGTAATTGTATATGTTATGGGGGCTGTGAGTAAATATTTCAATCTCTGATACCACATGTTAATTGTATATGTTTAAACTATCTTAATATAAAAAAATAAAATATACAAGCAAATAAAAGGAAAACAAATGAATGCAAACCCAATTGCTTGAAGCTTCTATTGTCTCTCTCTACTCCTTCTGAAATGCTATATTTGATGCTCAGTATTGGCGTGGGCAGCGTCTATGACTTGGGAGCATCAAGAATTTGATAATTGAAATGTGTTTGTGATCACAAGATGACTTGAATGTTAGAACCAATTTGATAGAGTAATGGCGCGTGTGAGCTTGATATCCTGGTCCTTCAAATGGGTATGAAGGGTTTATTATATAAGAATTAAGGATGATATGAACGGTTGAGATCAATCCCAAAGATAGGGAGATGAACGGTTGAGATTAAAGGGAACTGGAGAAGCCATCAGTAAACTCCACCTCTTCAACTGGGAGAGAGGAGATCGAGTTTGGTTGACTGACGAGCTAATTGTGAGTTACCTTTTAGAACTGAAGAGGTGGGTGGAGTTACCCATGTGAACTGGAGATATGGGTGGAGTAACCCATGTGATTTGATTAGGGATTATCTCTTTGAAAAATAAATGAATATTTAATTCATTTATGTAATTAAAGTTTTCAACATGTGAGATAATTGAATTCTTTTTTATTTAGAATTGCTTTATTGAATGAAATCAAATTAATTTAATTGAAATTAATTTAATTGGAAGAATTTAATTAGTAAGTTTAAATCTTTCAATTTAAACTATAGGAAATTGAATTTAATTAATTAATTAATGGTAATTAATCAATTAAGGTTAATT
>MU224369.1:1887867-1902393 GCA_018584345.1 Thuja plicata
TGAATTTAGAGGAAAATAGATGATTAATTAACGATTAAAAAACCATTAATTAATAGATGAAAATTAGTGTTTTTAATGTAAAGTCACAAGCCTGTCCATTTTAGGGTGTCTACATTTGCCCCTCTTTGATGCAATGTGGCTTGTCGCAGTGTGTCAAAGATTCTTTGTTTTGATCTTGCACCAGCTTGCCCCGGCGATAGCAGGTGTATTTATGCCCCCTCAACAAATTTGAGCTAAAAAGTCATGACATAAGCATTAATTTTTTGAAACTACAAATTCTGAATCTGGGTAGGTGACTGATTTGAAAAATGCTTTATTATGGTCCTGATATTGAGTTTTGAAATTTTTGGGGTCTGGGAAGATAATTTTGAGGTCTTGGAGGAATTAGGGTTTCTTGAAAACCTCTATAAATAGCTAGGAGAGCCTTTCATTTGTCACTTTTCACTCTTGAGCTCTGACAATTCTAATGAGTTTGTATCTTGTTTTCTCTACTTTTTTGTGTCTTCTTTGAGTTATGACATGCATTCTGGGCATTGTACATGTCTCTAATAGGGTCTGTACTTTTCATCGGCTAGCTAGCGCAGGATGTCCGGTATGTGATCTTGTCCTCCCTGTCATTAATGCACTCATTTATTGTATTTAAAAATATTGCTTTTGTTGAAAATTTGAAACTGTGCCGCAATAGGCTACAATTTTGCCACAATTGCAGTTTAGATGCCGCAATTGCCGATTGCATGCCACAATCGATAAATGTGTCATAGTCAACGGGTTGATTGCCACAATTGTCGGTTGATTACCGCAATTGATATTTGTTTGCCGCAAAGGCCTTAAAACTGCCACATTTGTTTGTGGTTTGCCACAATTATTCTGATAAGCCTTTTCTAACATGCATTAATGACTTGACTTGACCTGTTACTGATAATTTTCTTTCTTTTGTTTTGTAGTATGCTGGGACTATCCTTCGATGTCGGGAGTTGAGACCTTCAGGTTTGGTTCTGTGCTTTCGGGTTACTGAGGCTGAGAGAGATATTCTGAGGTAGTTAGGCCTCTACTGGATTTTCTATATGCCCAAGATCATGACCAACAAGGGTCTAATCTATGCCTTATTAGAGAGGTGGCATTCTAAGACCTGTAACTTTAGTTTACCAACTGGCGAGTGCATGATCACTCTAGAGGATGTTTATCGCATCCTACAGATTCCTATTCAGGGGGCTCTTGTTGAGTACGACCGGGACGTTGGTGTGACTGCACTGTCTGATCTTTCTAGGCTGCCCCAGGATCAGCTTGGGATGTATGATCCCTATGATATCCCATGATCTAGATTTGGGATGGGTCTACATAGGTTGTCCACATTGTTAGGTAGTTTGATTTGTGGATCTTGTGTCCTGATCGTCGCCAACATGAATTCTTTGTCAGGTTCGGTGCTTGTCTGCGTGGTATGGTTCAAGATCATACCCTATATGCCTAGGGTTCGTGCATGTTAGCCCACATGTACTTCCTTATGTTATATGCTGCTTACCTCAGAGGTAAGTTACTTGGGTGTGGTGCTACCTTGCTTTAGATATGGGCTTGGGAGCACATTAAAGTGTGCAGGCCCATCGGTGCTCAAGATCTTCCTGCGGGGAGACTGCATGTATTCATGTATGATGGTGCCATCGTTCAGTCTCACATGGGGCACTTGATGTTTTGGTGATAGTAGCTGGATATGATGCCATACTTTATCTGGATGCCTTACAGGTATTTTCCTGTATGGGATGGAGAGGACGTGCATTTACCTTTATGTCATTAGCAAAGGTTCCTAATTGACCGTATTAGTAGGCACATGCATATGATAGACTTCCACAACACCGATAGGGTGTTGCGGCAGTTTCGGGAGAGGCAGGATGTTACTGATTCATATGCCTATTTTGCTCATAGATTGAGAGATGTTACTCTTTGGGGTGGAGTCATTCCTCTTGATGTGACTATTACCGAGTTCTAGGGACTCATGCTTATTGCATGGAATTGGAGGTCTGGTACTGTGGATGTTGGTATGTATTCTGATTCTGCCCCTGCTTGATGTATTTCTCTATTCTGATGTGTCCATACTTAGTTATCTGTTCTGCACTATTTAGATATACCTTTCTTTTGGATAATCCTTTTTGTTGAACATGTATATGTTACTGATGTCTGAACTTTGTTTCTTTTTAGGCACTACACAATAGTATGATGCATGGTGGCAGGCATCTCGTCCAGAGCCACTGACTGATGTTTCTTTCCTGGTCATTGGTAGATTCTTGAGGAGGCTGTGACAGAGGTAGTGCTGAGGGAGGGATGGTGGTGGCAGAGATGGAGGTGGTAGGGATGGAGGTGGTAGGGATAGTGGCTGAGATAGAGGATGAGGGAGAGATGGGGGTCAAGGTTGAGATGGTGGCCATGGTGATGGGGATGGTGGAGATGATCTTGGTCCTAGAGGTTCTTGTGGGAGGGTGAGGACCAGGGGTGGATGGCATAGTGGGCGGGTTGGATTAGCGGGAGGAGGAGGAGGAGGGTCCTTAGTTGGTTTAGAGAGTGCGTCATCGCACTACTGCGGTGCTTCCTGATATATTGGAGGAGAGAGTCATAGCTGAGGATGCAGATGTTGAGATAGCTGATATTGATGTTGAGGCTTTGGATGTAGAGGAGTTAGGGTCTAGCACATCTACTAGTAGTAGCATTACTAGCAGCAGTACTAGAGATAGTGCTGATAGTGAGGAATCTTGAGTTGTGAGGGGGACGGGAGATGAGGGATTGAGGGAAAGGGCAGAGGGGCGAGAGATAGATGTGGCTATGAGAGGGATGGATATATATCCTTTTGATCTTGAGAGGCTGATGCAATAGGTATCTGATCTTCAGGCTATATTTGCCTCTTTTGATGCTGGTGCCACTGCTTTAGAGAGTAGGGTTGCAGTAATCGAGGCCAGGGTGACTGCGATAGAGGTTAGAGAGAGACAGGCTCAATTTGAGGTCTAATCATTTATTGATAGTGTATAGGATTCTTGACATTAGGATGTATTGGGCTGATATTATAGATCTAGGTGTGAGGCCCAGAGAGAGATTGAGTACCGACGACGCCACTATGAGGGTGTTGTTCCTTTAGCTCAGTGAGTTCTAATTTATACACCCTCAGAATGATCGAGCAGAGCATAGAGGTTGTAGAGCAGTGGTGTTGGTGGTCCTGGTCCATCATAGAGACCTGTGTCTGATATGCCACCCCCTTTTCCACCTGGTAGCGAGGGTGGGGGTAGCTCTTGTTGACACTTGTAGACTTTATTTTTGTACCATGTACCATTTTTGTAGTGAGCTCCATTGATATACTCTAAGGATTATCGATGATTGTATCTTGACACACTGATATTTATTGATATATATGTTGATCACCTTCTTTTATCTTGACTAGAAACTTTTCATTGTACTCAGATATTTTGATTTATATGAGATGCAACTATTGATTTACCTGCTATATGTATGGTTCTACATGATTGTGATTAGACGTCAAAATGTTTATGTAATGTGATTCTATTATGAAAAATCTTAGATGGATGATTTAATTTTCCTATGATACTGACATGTGTATTCAGGATGGTGGAAATGAAATGCATGTTTATATGAGATGCTTATGGATGTATGTGATATGATTTACCATGTATGCAAATGTATAGTCAAAAAATGGAAGCACCTCCATTGTGGACTGGTTTAGCCTTCCAAGTAAGTGGTTTGGGGTCATGTAAAGCACCTTGAATGGGTCTTTGACTTAGATCTAGCTTTCCCCCTATTCTACCTCATTTCCCACTTTTCTCTGGCCTATTTCTGGCATCCTAAATTGCAAAACTGATATTTTTGACCTCAGGGTCAAAATTGACCTTTCTGGGTCAAGGTCTACCTCAACCTTGACCTTGACCTAGGTTAGAATTGACCTTTTTCTATCCCAAGGTCCAGATTTCAAGTTTCTAGGGTTTCCGGATGTCGGGCTTCGGAAAGATTTAATTCCCGCTTCCGGGTCGACTATTTTGGTCTTCAGAAAAAAATTATTAAATTATATTTAATATATGTCCTCTTTTAGAGATATAGGTCTAATTGGAATTTAATTCTCCTATGTAGGCCTCTCTAAAAGATTGTGCCCTAGATTCATATATAAGGAAGCTTTCTTCTCTCATTTTCTCTAACCATGATCATCAACTATCAAAGACTTAAGAAGTGAAATCTAAAGGTGAAGAAGCAAGATTTGAAGCAAGCCAAATATCCATTGAAGCATTCATCTATTCTCAATAATTCAAGCACTTCTCAAGCACTCAATTAATCAAGGAGATCCATTGGTAGCTATTGAAGGATTCAAGCTCTATGGAGCCCTCTTGTTGAAGATTTCTCCATCTACATTCCTCCAAGCCTCCTCCTATTAAAATATCCATTCAAGATTGGTGTTGAAGATCTACAAGCAATTGATTTGAGACATCCTACATCCTACATTCTTCATTCTACATTCTACATCCATTTGGTGCATACATACTTGTGGATCCATGGATTCGAATCTGCCACAAGGGTTTCCATACATGCAAGGTGAATTTGTTTAGTTACTTTCTTTGTTTTATGCAATTTCAATTATACTTTGAGGTTAATTCCAAAACTGGGGTTTGACCAAGGCAAACCCCTCCCCCCAACAAACAAATCTATTTTTCTTGCAGATACAGGTTCAGAATAGCGGATCAGAGTGCAGATTCAGATACCCTTTTCAACAAACTATTAGGATCTGGAAACATATTTTCTATCAGATACTTTTGAGGTCAATTCTTCCCTAGGTCAGAATTGGAAATTTTGGGTCAATGGTGACATTGACTTGAGGGTCCAAATCAAAAATATTCCAGAATGGAAAAATATTTCTGGGGTTTGTTCATCTCTGCGTTTCTATTCCAGATCCAGTTGCATATTTTCCAGAAACTGAGCGCAGATCCCCCAAAAAAGCATTCTTCAGATATGTAACATTTTGAGGTTAGTGCTTTTATCCTATTCATTTCAATTAAAGTTCTTAATCTTTCTAAATCTATCACACAATTCTTTTCTATAAAACAAAATTTAAGATCTTCTTCTTTATTCTTATTTCCAATCGATTGATTCATTAATGCATTGATCCTTTCTTTAGGGTTAATCAATTTGGATCCTTCCTTTGTGTATTTAAGGTTAAAAGGAACATCTTATCTTCTCCACACATTTCACATTTTAATAAAATTTCCATTTTTCATATCTTACATTTTGGCGCCATTCTATTTCTTATGTTACATTTTGGTGAACCTATGATAGACAATTCTTTCTTATTGGTGTTAGATTTACATTTTATGTTAGATCTTACATGCATTTAAAAATATATTTATTTTATGCTCTTACATTTATATGTCAAAAATAAATAAAAATCACAAAAGTTCTTAAAAAATACAAAAAACATTTACATTTTTCATCATATATTTCATTTGAATGCATTTGGATATATCTAGATCTATTTTCTATGCATTTCTTTATTCATTATTATGTTGCACAAGTTGTTTCAATTATTTTCCAAACATTTTACAATGTGCTTTATTGATAGGGATGATAATCCTCCTATTTGGGATGAACCTTTGTATTTGGATGTTGATTACTCTCTGCCTCATGAAGCCATTGTGGATGATTCTAATTTTTTGGATGAACCCTTGGATAAAGACATTGATTTATCCCCTCCTTGTGAAGATGCTTTGATATAAGAGGGTGATTTATTAATGGATGACATATTCATACATGACGGTGACTCTTTTTCTAAAATACACTCCCCTTATGAGGACATTTTAAAGAAATAAGAAAACATTATAGATGCTTTACCTCCATTTGGGATTCCTTTTAGTGATGAGGCATTAGCAGAGAATGATATGAATTCCCTTAATTCTCTCCCTCTTAGTAATGATCTTATGGAGAATCAAGATCCTACCTCATCTCCTCCTAGGATGTATTATTTTCTTCCTTCTTGTGAACCTGTTTGTAGTATTGAGACAACTAACATGGTTTATCCAAAACCCTTGTTGACTATCAAAGGTTGTCCTCGCAATACTATCAAAGATAAACCTATGGAATCTTTAGAGTCTTTCAATGATCAAGATTCGATAGCTCACATGTATTATACAAGGAATAAATCTCAACCTAATCCGGTGGTTCCTACTTATTTACCACCTTCTCAACCCATTCTTCCTCCTCCACCCCGTCTTCCTAGCTAGGAGTATGATTTGATAAACCAATTGCGCAATACCCCTACCAAGATTTCTTTATGGGAGCTTCTTCAAACTTCACCTACCTACCATGAAGCTTTGAAAAAATCTCTAGCAACTCTTCCCACTCTACCTCCTAATAAAGAGAATATCAATGCCTTCTTACAATGCATGCATGCTACCCCGGGTCCTCCTGACATTGTATTTACTCAAAAGGATTTACCTTCTAAAGAAGTACAAAATCAATATGATGCTCTTATGGTTGTTGTTACTATCAATAAGAGTATCATTCGTAGGACCTTGATTGATAATGGATCTGAGATTAATATTTGTAGCATGGGCATGCTCAAAGTGATTAAAGCCAATCTTTCAACTATTCAACCTGATAATAATCCTATACATGGCTTTGATAACATTGATAAGAAAAATTTGGGCATCATTACCTTACCTATCAAAGTAGGTCCAGTCATCCTGAATACTCCTTTTCATGTTATGTCTGGACCTCTTAATTATAACCTCCTTTTGGGTAGACCTTGGTTGCATGAGATGCATGATGTTCCTTCCACCCTTCACCGTAAAGTCAAGTTTATTCATAACAAAATGGTATATACACTTCATGTAGATGATGCCCCAAATCCTTGTTTGAATATTCAAACCCACAATACTCCTATTCTTAAAAGTAATCTTTCTTCCTCTAATGCTCTTCCTGGAGATGATTGGGGAACCTTCGATTTTAATCCTACCTTTATTAGAGAGTATAAGTTTTCTGATCTTGATTTTATGAAGCAACAAAGAGAGTTTGAACAACGAGCTTTTGCTTCTACTTCTAATACCCTTTGTAATAAATTTATCACTGCTTCTACCCACTATGAATATATCAAACCTACTAATGATGACATAGTCACTACTGAAACTCGATTGACTCCTTCTGATATGGCTTCTCATTATGGTCATGGTTATCATTTACTAGTTAAACAAGGATTCCATGGTCAAGGATGTGGTAATCATAAACATGGAATTCAAATGCCCTTACAGAATGCGGGGCATGAGCATTCTTATGGATTGGGATTTAATCCTCATTAACACATCAATGTTAACAACATTTCAAATAACACTTCAAAACATGATGAACCTATGAAGGAATTTGACCAAGAATTTCTTTTGCCTAAACTCCTTTGTGATAAGATGATTACTAGACCTCAACGCAAAAATAAATGTAGTCCACACTTGAAGACTCTTCCTTTTTGTATCATAGATTTCATGATCACTCTACTAATGAATGTCAAGCTTTATGTTATAAGATTAGGAAGCTCATTGATATTAAAGTAATTTATTTAACATGTGGCAATGAGTTGTATTTCAATCCTATTTTCTCTAAATAAAATTTATGTTCCTATTATGAAATCTACATTATGTAAACAATGTTAGCCTAATCCTTGGGGGCTCGTTGTCTTGCATAGTGTTGTGAGAGATATAATACATCCCCTTTCATCCTTGTTCCTACACTTGGGGGAAAGGATGCCATCCCCTTCTTTTCTGGGATCCACTTTTCCCTTGGTTAAGCAATATATATCTACTATGTGATATCCAATCATACATGAAAATTTTGGTTTTCATTGAGGATCTATGTCCTTGATTATAACCTATTTTTTACATTGGGTTACCATGGTTGATAAATCTCTCACCTTGGAAACTGAATAGTGTGTTATCCCTCACAAGGGTTACTTTTTCACTTCTTGCATGATATCTCTTTGCATTCGTCCCTTCCATGGCCTCATAGGAGTTGTGACCTTCTTGGCTTGGACTGGGTGTTGTCTATGGATATTGTCTTGATGTTGAAGAAGGATTTATCCTTGTTCTTTTCTTTCCTTGACATGTCAAAATAGTATGTATTTTTCCATCTTAAGGAGGGGGGCATATATACGGCCTCCCTTGTTCTATATTATGCATTTTTGTTCTAACCTTTTGTTTTGCATCATGCTAAATCCTGAAGAGATACACATTCAATTACAATTCAATATGCTAAATTCTCGAAAGGTAACACACATAAGTTGCTAAATCCTGAAGAGATACACATTTTACAAATGTATTCCATGGTGATATGAGGATATGGATCCATGGGTACTTAATAAAAACCATCAGAAGACACACTACATACATGCACAAAGCCGCCAGAAGGCACTCAACTTTATGGGGTGACTATCAAGTGCTTTCTTGGTGGGCCATCCTATCCTTTTTTGTGGTTCACAGTGAGATACACACATCTTACTGGGCAAGGTAATCACACCCTCTTTCTTTTTCTTTAAATCATGATATCTCTCTTATCATGATCTTAGGGTTGATAAAGACTTAAGTCCTTGGGGGCTTGAGGACTCCTTTATCCCTTTTGATTTCAATAGATTATCTTTTCTTCATGATCTCCTTTACCAAGAGTTTGCATTGAGTCCATACTCTTGCTAAAGTGGGGGCTAAATGTATAGTCAGAAAATAGAAGCACTTCCATTATGGACTGGTTTAGCCTCCCGAGTAAGTGGTTTGGGGTCATGTCAAGCACCTTGAATTGGTCTCTGACTTGGATATGGCTTTCCCCCCTGTTCTACCCCATTTCCCACTTTTCTCTGGCCTATTTCTGGCATCCTAAACTGCAAAACTAAGATTTTTGACCTTAGGGTCAAAATCAACCTTTTTGAGTCAAGGTCAACCTTGACCTTGACCTAGGTCATAATTGACCTTTTTTCTGGCCCAAGGTCCAGATTTCAAGTTTCTGGGGTTTCCGGATGTCGGGCTTCGGAAAGATTTAATTCCCGCTTTCGGGTCAGCTGTTTCGGTCTTTAGAACAACAATTATTAAATTATATTTAATATAGGTCCTCTTCTAGGGATATAGGTCTAATTGAAATTTAATTCTCCTATGTAGGCCTCTCTAGAATATTGTGCCGTAGATTCATATACAAGGAAGCTTTCTTCTCTCATTTTCTCTAACCATGATCATAAACTATCAAAGACTTAAGAAGTGAAATCTAAAGGTGAAGAAGAAATATTTGAAACAACCCAAATATCCATTCAAGAATTCATCTATTCTCAAGCATTCAAGCACTTCTCAAGCACTCAATTCATCAAGGAGATCCATTGGTAGCCATTGAAGGATTCAAGCTCTATGGAGCCCTCTTGTTGAAGATTTCTCTATCTACATTCCTCCAAGCCTCCTCCTATTCAAAGATCCATTCAAGATTGGTGAAGAAGATCTATAAGCAATTTATTTGAGACATCCTACATCCTAAATTCTTCATTCTACATTCTACATCCATTTGGTGCATACATACTTGTGGATCCACGGATTCGAATCCGCCATAAGAGTTTCCATACATGCAAGGTGAATTTGTTTATTTACTTTGTTTGTTTTATGCAATTTCAATTATACTTTGAGGTTAATTCAAAAACTAGGGTTTGACCAAGGCAAACCCCCCCCCCCAAAAAAAAAATCCATTTTTCTTGTAGATACAGGTTTGGAACAACAGATCAGAGTGCAGATTTAGATACCCTTTTCGGTAAACTATCAGGATCCAGAAACATATTTTCTATTAGANCAACCCCCCCCCCCCAAAAAAAAAATCCATTTTTCTTGTAGATACAGGTTTGGAACAACAGATCAGAGTGCAGATTTAGATACCCTTTTCGGTAAACTATCAGGATCCAGAAACATATTTTCTATTAGAGACTTTTGAGGTCAATTATGCCCTAGGTCAGAATCTAAAATTCTAGGTCAATGGTGACATTGATTTGAGGGTCAAAATTGAAACTGTGCCAGAATGGGAAAAGATTTCTGATTTTTGTTTGTCTTTGCGTTTCTATGTCAGATCCGGTTGTAGATTTTCCAGAAACTGAGTGCAAATCCCCCAAAATAGCATTCTTCAGATCTCTAACATTTTGAGGTTAGTGCTTTTCTCCTATTCATTTCAATTAAAGTTCTTAATCTTTCTAAATCTATCACACAATTCTTTTCTATAAAAGGAAATTAAAGATCTTCTTCTTTATTCTTATTTCCAATCGATTGATTCATTTATGCATTGATCCTTCCTTTGGGGTTAATCAATTTGGATCCTTCCTTTGTGTATTTAATGTTAAAAGGAACATCTTATCTTCCCCATACATTTCAAATTTTAATAACATTTCCATTTTTCATATCTTACATTTTGGTGACATTCTATTTCTTATGTTACAACAACTGCTACTTTTTCATTTTTTTGATGCACTTTAAATGAAATGGATACAATCTATTATGCACAAAATATCTGAGTAATGCATGTGTTAGTTAGAAGATAGTTAGTGGAAATGTGTTTTCTGGGATTTGATTTGATAGATATGGAATGATAGAATTTATTTTTTATTTTTGATAGATATGAATTAATAGAATGGATGAGTGACCCAAGTCACTGCCACGTTTCTAATTTTTGTCATCATTGCATCTTTTTATTAAATTTTGAAGAGTGTCCAATGCATCTAGATCACATACTATTTGGATACCACCATGACCTCTTGATAACCAAAAGGAGTAGAGAGATTGAATAGAAAGAGAACTTAGTGCACCCAAATATTGACCATCTGGGTTCAACTATGTTCCCTGTTTGAAAAGAAAGATAGCCAAAAGAACCCAGATATTAACCATCTGGATACCACTTTTCCCTCTGAAAAAAATGAACAAAATAAAAAATAAAACCAAGATAGAACTCCAATGCACCCATAGTCCATCTGGATAGCACCGTGAGCTCTTGATTTTGAAAAGAAAGACCAAAAAACTAAGATAGAATTCCAATGCACCCAGAGTCCATCTGGATAACACTGTGAACTCTTGATTTTAAGAAGAAAGACCAAAAATCCAAGATAGAATTCCAATGTGCCCAGAGTCCATCTGGATAACACTATGATTCTATTGGTAAATAAATAAGCAGATAATAGAGAAGGAATGTCTAATTCTTTCCTAGGGTTAAGCTTAGATCGTGGAATTGCATGGCTACTAGATAAGTGACAACGCCTACCACCTTTATCCTAAATCATCATGGCCCTAGAATCGAAGTGAACATTCAATAGACAACAATCTAAGAAAATAAGTCATGATCCATCATAGCTATCTCCTCACTTGGTGGATCCTAGAGTAGCGTAAGAACATAACCGCAAAATATAGACTGTCATATGACCAACTAACTGACCTAGTCAACATTTTGACTGTTCCTTGATTTGGTTTGGTTCTCTTGATTAGATCGACTCTCTTGATAGGCTTTATTGGATTTATTGCTTTTATTATGTCTGGTTTCAGTTAATAGATGACTCATATAAGAACGACCTATCTGGTTTTGAGCTTATCCATCACTATGTAAGATGATTGATATGATTGATTGATTTTGATCATTTTTGGTGGCTGATCAAGCTATGTCAGATGGGCCTAATGCTGATTCACAAAGCTCATGGTTGTGACATTTGATAGATTGGCTTGGTCGCCAGTTTGCTTGCTGAAATATTTGATAGATTGATAAAGCTGTGTCATATGGGCCTAATGCTAATTTGCAAAGCTCATGGTTTTGACAATGATTGATGGCGTGATTTCCCTTTGCTTTGTTGATATCCGAGTTGGTTTTATTGCTTGGGATTTTGCAATTTTATTGATTGTTTTTTATGAAGATTGATTTTTTCAGGATATTTTGATCTTTTTAGATTTTTGATGAGTTTTCTAATTTTTTGGGGATTTTTTCAGGACATTAGAATCACCCCCTAGTCTGGTGGACCAGTACTGACCATGGATAAGTGTTGGTGCTTAAAGGGGATTGTGTTTATGATATATCTTGGTTGTCAGTCTTGCATAAGAAGTTTTCTCAAGCTTTTAATCTTGGAGTTCATTGATGGTGAAGCTGGATTTGAACACTTAGTGCCTATTTGCCAGGTTTTCACCAAGGTACCTACTCAATAGCGCCTGTTTGCTAGGTTTTCATTGAGAGAGTGATTTTTTTTCTCTTTAATTTTTTTTTTCTATTTCTTTTTATTTTTTTGTTGTTGCCAAGGCGCTTGTTTGTCAGGTTTTCACCAAGGTAACATTTTGTATATTTTTTGGATATGTAGATAGTTGTCTTAACCATTGAGACCTCAAGCATAGAACCTCTTGAGGTGCATGCTATTTATGTATCTGGGGAGCTGATATCCTTCTGGTGTTTCCAGTTGGTATGCCCCACTCTGGGTAGAGTTGATAATGACATATGGTCCTAGCCAGTTAGGCTCGAACTTTCTTGATTTCACTCGTTCTACTTGGTTCTTTTGATTTTCCATGAGGACAAGGTATCCTACCTCAAATGTTTATGGCCTCACTTTCTTATGATAGTTCCTTCTAAGGAAATTCTGATAGCCTTGTAAGTGGTTGAATGCATTTTGTCTTCTTTCATCTAGTAGTTCCAGTTCACTAAGCCTAGCTACTCTGTAGTCTTCATATGAAATCGGGTTCTTCAATGATATCCTCAGGGATGGGATTTCCACTTTGAGGGGTAGGATCACCATTGATCCATATACTAGTGAGAAAGGAGTGGCCCCTGTAGGTGTTATCATGCTAGTTCTGTATGCCCATAATGTAGGACTAAGTTGTAAATGCCAGTCTTGATGACATGTAACTGATTGAATGTTTGATAATGTTAAGTTGAAGATGATGCAAGACATTAAATCTGTTAATGGTTTGTATTGTCATTGATGTCAACTTGCTATCATTTGTATGGTCATACACATAATGCCAAAGACTTCAGAGAATCAATGGAACAATGATTATGCTTTTAGTAATGCATAAAAGTCGAGTATTCACCAAGTGACAGATTACACCGGTGGAGTGCACACCATCGGTAAAGACAGAGATAAAGTCATAGTGATGCCCGACGAGCAGAAGATAATGTTGCCTGACAAAGTAGAATCACAAGATGCCCGACAAGCTAAAAATAGTGTTACCCGATGAGCAAGATCCAATGATGCCCGACGGATGAAGATCCCAAAGCTAACTGAAGTTGCACCGACGGAACTGGCAGTTGTCACTGGCGACGAACTGCAGAATTGACCGACAGAACAAAGAGATCAAAAAATGACAAAATATCTAGCTGGCAGAGCTTAAAGATAGACTTAACTGGTTGTTTTATTTGACCATAGTTAAGTAAGTGATTTAAAGATGATTTATACAGTTGGCAAGAAGATAACTACAAGATAAATTAGGAGTTAAAGCTGTAAATCAAATTGGCTGGATTGTTTTTCACGCCAAGAATCAAGAATCAAAAATCATGAAAATCATGTCTATATAAGAGACAATCATAATTCATTTCCAGATGCACTCAGATACGGGGGAGTGAATTGAGAGAAGATGCTGAAGAAAAATTGATGAAGGATAAACTTCATGCAGTCCTGATCAATCAGGCTAAGGGAGAGCTAAAGAATTTTGGAGACACCGATGAACAGTGAAGCACAACATCACAGAGCAGAAAGAGTAAAGTACAAAGAAATTTAATTGATACAGTGATCAAAGAGGTAAAGTACATAAATAGATCTAAATATCTGCAATTCAAAGTTGCATTAGAAATAGTTCATTGTGTTTCAGTTTAACCATTGAAGCATTAAGTCTCTTAACAAAGCAGGACTTAACCGTCTTCTATAATTAAGGTATATCCTAATAGAGTACCAAAAAGGTTGATTCATGATAGTAGCATCGGTCTTACCTAAAGCCTATTAACAGTTTAAGAAGGAGGCTGATTCAAGGATGGTAGTAAGATTAGCATAAAGCCTATTGACAGTCTAGAGACTGATTCAAGGTTGGTAGCATAGGTGCCAGATACTTAGTGACAATCTATGTACAAAAATCCTCTAACAAGGTCACACTTAATAGTGTGTTTGTAACCTTTAACAGGGTTGGCTCCTAACAGGGCTCACTTTAGAAGAGTGAAAATTTGGGGTACCGGTCCCAGTGGTTTTTCCCTTAACAAGGTATCCACATTAAAATCCTTGTGTTATGTGTGTATGGTTTATTACTTTATTGTTTTACATTTCACATATGCATTTATGGATTGATTGGTATACTCTGCATATTTACTGAGTGTCGGTAAATAAGTTTTACTGTCTATCGGTAATCAAGGAGAATAAGGACAGACAAGGTAAACTGATAGACAGTCATTTGTTTCAAGTATTTCAAAGGCATACATCTTGTAGGGACTTAATAATCTGAGGTGTATTAATTGGTGGATTGAAGTTTAAAGGATAAAAATTTGAGGCCA
>MU224369.1:1908565-1922044 GCA_018584345.1 Thuja plicata
TTAACAGTGTGTTTGTAACCTTTAATAGGGTTGGCTCCTAACAGGGCTCACTTCAGAAGAGTGAAAATTTGGGGTACCAGTCCCAGTGGTTTTTCCCTTAATAGGGTTTCCACATTAAAATCCTTGTTTTATGTGTGTATGGTTTATTACTTTATTGTTTTACATTTCACATATGCATTTATGGATTGATTGGTATACTTTGCATATTTATTGAGCATTGGTAAATAAGTTTTACTGTCTATCGGTAATCAAGGAGAATAAGGACAGACAAGGTAAATCGACAGACAGTCATTTGTTTCAAGTATTTCAAAGGCATACATCTTGTAGGGACTTAATAATATGAGGTGTATTAATTGGTGGATTGAAGTTTAAAGGATAAAAATTTGAGGCCATTGTTTCACCCCCCCTCTCAGTTATTACTAATAAGTCTCGCCCTGATTCGTTAACTATTTTCTTCAAGATTTTCAAAATGATTTTGTTTGTTGCTTCAGCCTGGCCATTCCCTTGAGGATAATATAATGAAGATAACCCTTGCTTGATTTGGAATTGTTCACATAGCTCTTCAACATCTTTGTTTTGGAAAGGTGTACCATGATTTGTCAGGATGGTTTGAGGAATTCCATACCGACAAATGATATGGTTGAGTATGAACATTGAGATCTGTTTTCCAGTTATGTAAGTGAGGGGAATTGCTTCCACCCACTTAGTGAAGTAATCTATTGCTGCTATGATGTATTTATGTCCATTAGCTAAAGATGGTCTAATCTTTCCCACTAGGTCAAATCCCCACATAGAAAATGGTAATGGTGAAGTGATAGGATTTAGTTCCTGGGCTGGTGAATGGATGAGGTCTCCATGAATCTGACTTTGCCTACACCTTTGTACATACTTGTTTGCATCTGTCTCTACTATTGGTCAGTATTATCCCATGCAGATGATATTTTTAGCTAAGCTATTGCCACCTCCATGGGTTCCACAAATTCCTTCATGTACCTCATACATATCTCTTTGGGATTCTGTGGAAGTGAGACATCATAATAGCATTCCATCTAGACTTTGTCTATATAGAGTAGTTGTGAGAATGGTGTACCTAGAGGTCTGGAAGACGAGGGAATTTTTCTAGTTCTTAGATAAGTCAGGAGGTAAGACACTAGTTTGGAGGTAATTATACACGTCATGGTACTGTGGGGTTTCAGGACCAATAAGGACACATGATGATTCTGTGATTGGTGCGTAATGTGATGGCATCATGAGTTTCTCCACTAGAAACTAGAATCTGGTTTCATTGCCTAACATATCAATCAATGATGCTATGGTAGCCATTGCATTTGCAACTTTGTTTTGAGTCCTTGGTATTTTCTCGAAAAAGATGTATTGGAACTTAGTGTGCAATTTGTCCATATGTTCTCTGTATGGTATTAGCTTCTCATATTTTGTCATATAGTCATTATTAACTTGGCTAATGACCAACTGTGAATCTTCATAGACCTTAAGGTTCTTGATTCTCCATTGAATTGATGTATTTACTCTGATGATGAGAGCTTCATACTCGACTATGTTGTTGGTTCATGAGAAGTTGAGTCTGAAAGATTTGGGTATTGCATCATTATTTGGAGTGATGAGTACTATCCCTGCTCTTGCACCATGGTTCGTGCATGACCCATTAAAGTATAGTTGCCATATATCTATAGCCAATTGTAGTGTAAGAATAGACTCATCTAGAAAGTCAGATAGGATAGGCTGATGGTCTTGAATAGGTGCCCCTACTAATTGATCTGCAATCACTTTCCCTTTGATGGATTTTCTTTCTATGTACTCAATGTCAAACTCGCTTAAGATCATTACCCAATTTGCAAGTAGTCCAGTGAGTGTTGCTTTGCTAAGTAGATACTTTAGAGTATCAATGTGCGTTATGAGCTTAGTTTGATGGCTCAACATGTAATGCCTTAGCTTCTGAGAAGCAAAGACCACCACTAAGCATGACTTTTCAATTGGCATATAGTTGAGCTCATATCCTACCAAGGTTCTGCTAAGATAGCAGATGACTCTCTCCTTACCTTGGTCGTCATGCTATGCTAGGAGCACTCCTAAGCCTATTTTAGTTGCCAAGATGTATAGAAGTAGTGGTCGACCTTGAACTGGTGGCATCAATATGTGAGACTTGAGTAGATAGTCTTTGAATATTTGGAATGCTTCTTCACACTATTTTGTCCACATAAAATTTACGTCCTTGTGTAGTAGATGTTGAAATGGGTGGTACTTGTCTGCTACTTGGGCTATGAATCGCCTGATTGATTGGAGCCTACCCTGTAAACCCCTCAGTTGCCTTAGGTTAGTTGGTGGCAGCATGTCCATTATTGCTTTTACTTTCACTAGGTCGACCTCTATGCCTCAATGGGACACAATGAATCCCAAGAGCTTCCCTACTGTGACCCCGAATGCACATTTCTTTGGATTTAAACAAACCTTGAATTCCTACTTTCTGTCCAATATGGGTCCAAGTACTTGTAGATGATATTTTCTAAGTGTTGAATTTGCAAGTATATCATCGATAGTCCTCCATTGTTTTGTGGATGAGATCATGGAAGATGGTTTTCATGGTGCTTTGATATGTTGCTCTGGCATTTTTTAGACCAAATGACATGACGTTCCAACAATAAGTTCCCCAAGGACACGTGAAAGCCATTTTATGTTCGTCATCTATGTTGGTCATCTGGTGTAATCCTTATCTAATTATACCTTGAAAAGCCATCTACGAGTGATAGCATCTAATGTCCTACTGTTAGATATACTATCATATCAATGTTAGGCAAAGGAAAGTCATCCTTGGGAAAAGCTTTGTTAAGATCTCTAAAGTCTGCAAATTTGAATATGACCACTATGCTTTGTAACTGGTACCAGATTAGATATCCAGTCTACGTATGGGATCGTTCTTATGAACTTAGCATCTAGGAGCTTTTTCATTTCTGCCTTGACTAGTAATGCATCTTTCTCAACTTCTATTTGACGGGTTTGGCGTTGGGTAGAAATGGGAGATGATGTAGCACAAGCTCTGGATCTAATCCTGGCATGTCCGAGTAGGACCATGCAAAATTGATCTTCCTTTCCTTGAATAAAATAATGAACTATTCTCTCTCCTCTGGGGTGAGTGATTTTTCTAAATAGATGTTCTTTGGGTTCTTGTCATCACCCAATTTGACTTCTTTTGTTTCTTCTGGTAACAATGCCAACTTTTCCTTTGTCAAGGGGAGGAGTTCTTTCTTTCCATCTTCAAGCACCTCAGTGAGGTTTTCACTAGAAGATACATCTTTTTTGGTCTTTTTATCATTTTTTGTGTCAGTAAGTGCCTTTCCGTTTTCACTTACTAACGATTCTTTTTTGTTTTTCAATTGTTTTTGATGACTGGAAAGAGGGGCTTCCTCCCCAAAGTATGTTGATCTATCGAGGTCGATGGAGAAACCTACTTTATGGTCTACTAATGGCATTCCCTCTCTAAGTCCCATGAAGTCTGTGATAGTCTCGTCATTCTCAAAAATATCCATATCAGGCGGTATTGTCGATCCCACTCTATTAGTTCTAGGTGTACAAGACATAGGCCGTCATGGTGGCTTGAATCTATTTTTTTGAAGGGGGCTACAAAGATGGTTTTGACAAACATAGACTGTGATGTGGATGCACCACCTAATGAATTGCTATTGATATGTTTATCGATACAAGGTTGGTCATCTATGGTTAATTGGTCAAACAAATTGTCAAGGTGTATGGTGCTGGCTGACTGAGGGGAATAGTCTGGGATTGAAGGTTCAGAGTCATGAAGGGATCTCCACTCATACTTATGGGAGTTAGTTTTGCTAGAATGCTCATCGGATGTCTCACTTCCCTCGTTATCATGGATTTCTTGGTTGAGGGTTAATCGGGATTGAGAGGTTCCCACTTTGGCTGGCAACAACTATTGAAGTATGTTGCTTATCAAGATGTGTTTCAGGTTTTTTCCCTGGTGTAACTCTTCTATTTGTTCTTGGTCAACTTGTATGTCTTGGGTGATAGGGCTTGTTCTTTTTTTCCCATAGCCTAACCCTCTCTTGTTTCTTTGGGTTGGCGGGAGATACAATTCCATTGAACCTTGTTGTCTTTCCCCTAGACCAATTGTACCATCATACCCAAACCTTTGCAACATTGTATAGCCAGTTCCATAGGTTGATATAGGTAGGGGTTGTTGAAGTGTCTCTTGTGGATCTTGATACAACCATGTATTGATATCTAGATCAAATGGGTTCTCTTCTGTAATGTCTCCCCATCTAACAAAGGTTGTAGGTGGACATTTGAACATAACCGGTCCTAGGGTTTCTGTTGTAATAACTGGTTGTGGCATGCCATATGTTCTTGGACTCTGAGGCATGTTTGTGATAGTGAGAGCTTCCTCGTAGCTATATTCACCACATCCCTTGTCAGTAATGAATATTTTTCGCACTTTTCTTATGATATCTTTGGGAATTGAATTTGATGTAGACAAGATACTTGCCTCTTGGTTCAAGGGAACCTGGTTGTCAGTACTGGTTTGAACCGCATTACATTATTGGAATGGATTTGGATCTCCCTCAATTATGATTTATTCTCCCTGGTGTGGGAACTTGATGCACTGATGATATGTTGAAGGTACATCTTGCATCTCATGTATTCATGGTCTCCCTAGTAACATGTTGTATCCCAACTCTAGGTCTAAGATCTGGAAGGCAGTTTTCTTGACAACTAGACCAATCCAGACATGTAGAATGATAATACCTTTGGAGGATCTTTCCTCTTCATTGTAGGCTCTGATGGTGATCCTCCTTGTTACATCAATACTAGACTATAAGTAGCCTAATTTCTTGATTAAATTTAAAGTACAAATGTTTAATCCAGCCCCACCATCAACAAGGACTCTACAGATTGCACTTTTGTGGACTTGGGCAAGCAAGTGCAAGGGATTATTATGAAAGGGTTTGTAAGGAAACACGTCACTGTCTGTGAATGTTGCATGTTTTTTGGATGCTATATGATTAACCATCATTTGGAAGCTCTCAGGGGTTATGTCCCTTAGGATAGTTGCTTTATGAAGGTCTTGGTCAAGTGCTTGTTTATGCTGGGGAGATATGCGCAAAAGGTCAAACATGGAGATTTGGGTAGGTGTACGCTTTAGCTGATCCACTAGGCTTGTCTGTGGATCTGAGGTTTCTTGAGGTTTGACTGGTGTAGCAGATGAGGAAGGTGCTCCTTGCAAGACAACTCTTGTACGATGCGTGGTTACAACACATTTCTTACCTTGGTCTCTGATAGTGATCGTAGACACATGACTATCTGAAGGATTTAGGCAATTGATGGTGTTATCACTGTTGGCATAAGTGTAGTTAACCTATTTCAATTGTCCACCAAACTTGGAGGTTTTCCCTTTATTGTGATGATGAAATGTGTCATTGAATATTGTATGATTAGTTGGTCCTTTGGTTTGGGTATTTGTTACATCGATGACCCCTATGTCAATTAGATCTTGGATGACGTGTTTCAATCAGTAACAATTGGGTGTCTTGTGTCCCTTCACTCAATAAAACTCACAAAAATCATTTTCATTATACCACCTTAGTTTGATTGCACTGTGTTCATATTCCTTGATTTCTAGGAGAGTGATATTGTTGGATTGTATCAACTTTTGTAAAGATGATTCTATCGACTCTCCTAATGGTGTAAAATCTTGTAGTGGGAATTGAAACCATGGTTTGCATTGAGCCTGTTGTTGACTGTTTGACACATCGAATGCTTGGACAAGGGGAGGCTGAGTTTGAGTGTATGCTTGTGGAGTGGGCACCGTAGGTTCTTGGTTGGCCATAGGTGCACCTTGCAATGACACTTTGGGTTGTTCATAGTTGACTATTTTCCAATCAATGATACCATCGCTGGTGACATTTTTGTTTTTATTCCACCACTTATCTTTGTCTGTTGTAGTCATGTTTGTATTCATTTGGGTAGGATCTGCAAGGACACCTTGTTTAACCAAGTTCTACTCATAATGAACTCCTCGTTAGATGAGTTGTGTAAAGTTTAGAGTTAACTACAATTATGTTGTAAATGACATGTATGGAATCAGATTGTCAATGAACATGACTATTAGGTCTTGATCGGGTACATCATGCATTATTCCTCCATCTATGTAGGAATTTTACAAAAGAATCTCCATCCTTTTGTTTGATATCACAAAGGTCCTTGATGCTGACCTTGCGCTCAATGTTATGATGGAAGTGAGCGATGAACTTTTTGGCCAACTCACCCCAAGACAAAATGCCATGAGGTATATGTGAGAACCATTCCATTGTTGGTCCAACTAAGCTTTGTGGGAATAGCCGCATCAAGTATGTATCATCATGTGCGACTGTGACACAACTAGCAAAGAATTATTGGATATGCTCAATAGGGTTGGTATTGACCCTATATTTGTCAAATTTTGGTATCGAGAAGTGAGTTGGGAATGGAGACATGTGAAGAGAGTGATCAAAGGGGTATGGGTATAAATCCTCTATGGTGTAGGATTTAGTTTGCCCTTGATTTTGCATATCCATCATTTGGGTTTGAAGGTTCTGCACTTGTTGGATCAGCATGTCCATTTGAATTGAGGATGATGTGTGGCATTATACCTCTATGTTGTACTAGGTATGAGGTTGCACCTCTGCATCCCTTGAGTAGGAACATAGGACCTCATCCTTGGGACTTGATATTGATTTCCCAACACATGATTATGAAACAGGGGCATGTGAGTGGTCCAAGGTTGGTTTTGTTGTGTTTGTTGTTGGGGTTGGGGATGTTGTTGTTGTGTAAGCTGGGGTTGATGTTGCTGGGGTTGAGGTTATTGCTACTGAAGCTGGGGTTGAGGTTGTTGCTGTTGAAGCTGGGGTTGCTGCTACTAGGGTTGAGGTTGTTGTTGGGTGAGCAAAGGCATAACCTTGGGTGGGCATTGACTAAAATTTAGACCTGTAGAGATGGATCCCTATGGGAATGACGTGTTCACCCCGAGGCTAGTAGGGATTGACTGTGGTAGAAACATGGTGGCAAAAAAATTGCTGCTTGTTGGTGGGATAAAAGGCATAGCATAAGAGTTTGATTGGCCAGGCCATAAGGCCGAGAGTGGAGGCATACTAGTGACCATGGGTGCACTTAGTTGGGAGCCTATCATGCTTTGTGTGAAAGATGTACTTGCTTGGTTTGTGTAGTTGGTTTGATTGGGTATCGTCTGTGCCAATGTTGGCGTTGTCAAGGGTGGGAAGATTTGAGAAACCACAAGTAGTGTTTGATAGAGATGAGTAGTGTTTTGACCTATGAAAGGGTTTTCAGGCCATATGGTCGACACACTAAATTCAGTGGGGAGTTTGACTCCCTTCTTTATCAGTATGGCTAAGAAATGTTCAGGGTTCCTCTCTACAAAAATGTCAACCACTTGCGCAGAATAGGCATCTTACTCTATATCTTTGAGCCCCTCTTCTATGAAATTTTAGAACAAAGCTGACCCACATGGATTATCAATGAATAGAGCATAACTGGTATTTGTGAAAGGATCATCCTCTTTCTCTATTTCCAAAGCAGGGAATCTATTGATATATGACTCATCAGGTTGTGTTCTAGCCTTCAAACTTGTGTAAGGCACCCCATGAGGTGTTTGAGACATAGTGTGGTCCATATTTTGTGACTAAAACAAGTGACATAAAGCAAATAGAAAAGGATAACCTTTCTAGGAAAGTCTGAGTTATGTTTGGACAAGGGTAATTCTAAGGACAGATGTTGATTTATCTTGATCTCAAGGTTTTGATGATGAAAGAATAATTTTTGTCGACCTTTTCCTGGGATAAAGTCACTGATAGAGATAATGATGATGTTGAGATGACGGGATCAAGATATTTTGAGTCTAAACTTTCGAACTAACAATGTTTAGACAATAATCATGCTTTCAAAGAAGGGATTATCTTTAATGTTTAGAGATTCACACAATGTTCTTCAAAATTTTCTAGGATAGACACTGGTCTTTAACACAAAATGGAGAGTATTTTCATGGTTTTAGGTTAGAATAGGTGTAAAAATTCTCTGGTCAATTGTGGAAAAACTCCACCGATTGTGGTAAAGTGACCTGTTGATTGCTATAATCTATCACCGATTGCGGTAATAAACAGGTCAATTATGGCAATAAAAATGATGATTGCGGAAAACTTTCATCAATTGCGGAAAAATATGGGCAATTGTGGCAAAGGGGAAACAGTCTCCAAAAGACTCAAAGATAGGACTCATTGCCTGACAATTTTGATTTTCTAGAACAAGGCTTCTGATTTGCAAGACAATTTGATGTTGAAAACCCTAGACTTTAACACGTCTGACTCATTTTGACAGTTTGGATGTTTGTTTTGCATTTTAAAAATTGATCAAAGAACAAACACAAAAGACAATGTGTTTTGAATAATGAAGATTGACATGTGTATGTTCTGTTGGTACCCTCAAATTATAAAGATATTTGGAGTGACTATACTAAAAATTTCTCTAAGTGTAAGTTGCTACCTTAAGAAACTTATGGAGAAGGCCCACTTTGAATACTTGGAGAAAGAGGCCTATTATTGTTTTATGAGAAACCACTGGGGATATGTGCTTACCACCTATCATTTGGAAAATTTAATAGGTCCCAGCTCTCAGATCACAATTTGGACATGTTTTGGAGATAGCCATTTGGAGGCGCTTACCCAAATCTGCATATTGCACATTTCCTAGTTTTATCAAATAACCTACTTTGGAGGTTTGCATCTCTGACCATATGGATAGGCATAAAACTATGGAGTGTTCCAAGATGTTTTAGACATGAAAGTAAACCTTTGTACCTATTTTAATCCCCCCATGAATTTGTTTGCACAGTTTGCTAAAGTCATCCCGTTTGCAATTAATTCAGTTTTTCTGAGTGTTAAATGCAGAGTAATGAAATAGCCCACTTTGAAGTCTTTTCGTATGTACCCAATTGAATTCCCTGAATAATTGAGTGTTCCCCTATATTGAAAACATGGAAATATACCTTCCTGATGATTTTTAGACTCTGACTAATCTAGTTGACCAGTTTTCTCAGCCCATTCCAAAACCAATTTTTGCATGTTTGTTGTTTCATTTTCAAGAAGTTAGTAAAGGACTGACTTTGCAATTTAATGATTGTTGACATATTGACTATCAAAGAAATCCAGTTGGAATTTCATGATCTCTGTGTGAAAATGCATCCATGTTCAGAGGTTCAGAATGTAAAACTCTCTTTTGATAGATTTGTGGAATCAAAACCAAAAGTGATTTATTCAGACTGACATTATTGACAGAAATGATTTCACAGGATGCTCATTTTCAAAAGGTCATAACTTCTTGTCAAATGATTGTTTTGAGGTGTGAATTATTTCCTTACACTCCTTATAGTTGGATGTATTACCTGGATCAGGGGTTGGGCCTCAAGGCATGGATTCCTATTTTTGCAAAGGCTAGTCCTAATGCAATTTCTACTGATTTCCAGTTTGCACTGTGAAAATTCTTCTAAGGAGTCAACTTTGTGGATTGGTATCTAAGTTTCAGACGACCTCCATACTGAGTGAATAGGTTCTCTAAATTATAGGCATGTACATCTGCAACCATGATGAATTTTAGAGCTCAAGGTATTAATTAGTATTATTATGAGGCCTATTCTAAACCAGTTTCCATCAGTTCAAACAAGAGTCTTTGTAGTTTGTGTTAAGTGATGTAGAGGTTAAAATCTCTCACCTCTTGTTTCATCAAGTGAAGTTGCAGGGAAATAAGCATGGAATTGATTTAAAGTAATAAATTGTTTAAATCATTATTGAATAATGTTTCAGCACATTGTTAAAGAATCAGGGCAAACAAATGGAAGTGTAGACAAGACATTTGTAAGTCATTGTAGAAGATTGCCTCTAAAGACCAATAACCCTACGTGGTTATTGAGGGAGGCAAAAAAAAAATTGATTTAAACAAGACTTTCATTGCAAAGTGTAATGCCTTTGGCAGGCTACGTTGGAAGTAGAAGTAACCTTGCGCAGCATGTGGAGGAGTTAAATTGCAAAGGCAAATAGATAAATGTTCACATAATGAAGTAAAGACAAAACATAAGAACACAAAGCAAATGCAAATAAAAGCTATTTAAAATGTTGTACAGGGGATTGAGTGTTAAGAGCCATGTTTTTTAAACATTATAATAAGCAGCACATATAAAGGGAATCCTACGCAAATAAGAAACTTTGATAGCCTGTGAGACAAATAAATAAGAATGCTCCACAGACAAAGGCAAGTAAACCGTTTGAAATTATTTTTGAGGAGTCAACGCTTGATATGGAGGACTCCTGTGCAAAAGACCAACTTGTAGTTATCAAAGCATTTTTAAACATTTGAAAGTCCCAAGAAAAATGTGAATTGGTAGGGTAGAAACAAGCAGAAGTCTGCGCATGTAAACATGAGAGGAGGAAGACTTTTAAACACATTTCATTTAAATTGTATTTAGTAGGTGCAATAGATAACACAACCTTGCATTAAGGATGGAGCCAGCTGTGCATAAGTTAGGTGGAGGAGATTTTAAAAGTTTTAAACAATGCAAGTTTAAGTCTTTGCACAATATGGTAGAGCCTGCACAATGAAATGAAATAGAAGACAAGCATGTGTTTGATAAAAAAAAGGTACGCAATGACCATAGCAAAGAGACCCCACAAGAAGGAAAAAGGAGGAGCTTAAGTTTCAAATAAAATTTGCAAACAAAATATGATGTTGCATATTGTTTGAACAAAAAAGCACATGCATTGCAGAATGCATAGAAGAGAAGCTTGCAGGTGAAATCTAGAGAAGAAGACCCTGCGCTAGAAATGAAACAGTCACGCTAGAGACCATTAAAAGGAAAACCTTGTACAATGTTTGGTTAAAGCCTATGCAACATTTGAGAGGAGGCTGCCAGCGCATTGGGTTTGTTAATAAAAACTTTATAAGTATGCTAGCAATGAGATTGGCAGGGGTAGTACTAATTTCTATAGTTGTTCCACTCCTTCAAGCATGCCAAATGAATACAAGGTGTTGCGCATTATAACATAAGTGTTTTCTTTGTTTTTGGTCCCACATTCATGACCTGGTGAACTATTTTAGTGTTTTTATGGTAAAACAAAAAGATTGCTATGTGAAGTGAAAGTAATGCAACCTTTGGAGGTGCGCACTTAAGAGGATGGTGAATGGTTTGGGTTTGCTCAATGCCAAACTATAATTTGGCACATGAGACTGTAAGAAATCTTAAAATCATGCGAGGAATTAATCTCACATGCATGGGGGAGATATCTTCCAAGGTTCTTAAATACAAGAACACTTAGAAATAGACATGAAGTAAGAGCTAAGAGGCTCCCAGGTGGGCCCCTTGGCTGGAAGAATAAACAAGGTGGTGGGTCGCATAATTTTTGGTGCAATATGCAGGTAATGCTTTAAAATCTTCTAGAATTTAGTCCCACATTGATGGGTAAATGGACTTCACCATTGTTTATAACAAAGAACACTCTTACTATAATTTAAAGAACAAAGAGGAGGCTCTCCAAATGCACGGTGATAGGAAGTGCATCAGGATGCATGCCTAGACAACTGAGACCAAATTTTGTAGAAATAGGTGGCACAAATGACAGAGATATGGAAGACATGTGGCGACCAGTCGTCCACTCATGACGGAGAACCAATATGACATAAATGGCTCCTGAGTGAGCGACCGAGCTCATCATGCACTCGCAAAGTACCCAGTCATGAACCCAAAAATTCTTTGTTGCACAGTCATGCCGAATTGCCTAGGAAGCAGAAATGGTGCGCAAGCTCGTGATCGAGCCAGTCGCGTAGTCGTGCAAGATTTGCAGCGGAGCAAAAAAGTGTTGTGACTAAGCGATCAAGGCTCGTCATGCACTCATGAAGGTCAGACAGAGCCATTCAAATAGTGACACTTGGCAGATTCTGGTGAGTTCTAGAGAAATAAAGTGCAGGATTAATATGCAAAATATTTATGCACAAACTATTGAAAGTTATAAGCATGACATTGCAAAATAAATAATTTTAATGTAGACCAAATTTTCAAATGAACATCACGAGCAGTTCCTGGAGGCTAAATAGAAAGTATTATATACCGTTGGAAAGGTATTGAAATGAGGATTTTGATTTTGCAAGTTATTTGAGTCTAGATCAAATTAGATATTTGCAGTTATAGAAAGAAGCAGTTGCAGATATTTTGGGGGGACAAACAGGTGTCAGTTTGTAAAAATTTGGTTCTCCATTTCTCTATATCTCTTTTCTTCTCAATTGTACAGGGATGGTGAAATTAATGCTGCAAGGAAACTTTTTGATTTTGTGTGTCTGGTTTTGAGTTCTTTGTTGTGTAAATGTATTGAATCATAAGTTTTTAATGAAAATAAAATGGAATCCCTTTCCAGTATTTGTCTGATGTCTTTGTGTTTGATCCTGAATCTTTTTGTATTAATTTGGAAGGCATTTTAGTGCACCAGTTATAAGGTAGCTATGAATTTGTGTTTTAGTTTCTTTCAAGGAAAGAGTAAAAATTTTAGACAAGTTCAGAGGTTTCAAGGTTGGATATGAATCTGATGTCTGGGTATTGGAGTGAAAAGAATGACTTGTAAGGCATTTCATTTGGGTTTTGTGTTTTTGGATTTAGAGATTTTTCTGGGGATATATGTTTATGCGACTCTGTTTCCCAACAGATAAGGCACTAGTCTTTGCTGGTTATGCAGGTCTCATCATCAAATTTCATAATATCAATTCATTTTACTTTTCTATTTAAAGAGCTGTGAATGATTGTCAGATCAATTGTGATGGGCAGGAATCCATCTCATGATTCACTGAAAGAAGTGAATCCACTAAGTACACCCGCCTGAGCCTTTGAGATCGAAGTGTATGAGGATTGTTTGATCCTCATTAATTAGCCTTTTCTTTGACAAGGTCAGGGAAAAAAGCTAAGAGAATGGTGACTCTACTGGGGAGTTAAGTAAAGTTTCATTAAAATGGTCAGTGAATGTGTAGGATTTGAGAAACATGCAAATCCACAGACCCCGAATACACCTGCATGCAAGAACCTGATACAAAGTGGAAGCACAAAGACGAAAAAGCAGAACTCAGAAGTTGCTCAGAAAGTGAGAGCGAAATTATAATCTGAATTCATTAAAGACAATTACAAAGTTCGACCTTATAAAGGTGAACGAAACCCTAAAAGGGAAAAACAAGGATGCACATTATTAATTAAGAATTAATTAATAATGCACCTAAGATACGCTTAAGCAACTAGATTAAAAATGAAATAATACTCTAACACCCCCCCTTAAGCTGAACGCAGGGAGAAAGCAGACCTAGCAAGACTAAGAAAGCAAGAAATGGGTCCCGACAACAAGGCCTGATCAGGTACCCAGTACAAGGAAA
>MU224369.1:1922786-1979471 GCA_018584345.1 Thuja plicata
AGACAATCTGAAGCAGGATCCTCTGGGAATGGAGAGAGATTAGGGTCTCCATAGATCTCCCAAAGACGTGTCCAAAGATGGTGAGGACAATCAATGTCCGATATAGCCAACACAGTGGCATGATCAATACTAGACACTATAAGATCTGCTATGTGATCTCTAATAATACCCCATGCTATTTTTCCCTCTGCAGTGGCTGGTTCAGGTATGAGATCATACAAATAAGGCAAAAAATTAAGCCACCTACAATGTGTAAGTATACCCTTTGCCCATGACTCATAAGTACCCCGTTCCAAATTAACAACTGAAGGGTGAGTAGAAAAACCCATGATAACTCTTCTAAATGAAAAACAAACTGAGAAATCTGACCTTATTCCATTTAGATCAAAACCTGGCGCAAGAAGGAGGGAAACAGAAGCTGCAACTTTGACACTGAAAATAGGAACTCAAACGGCCGAATCAGCAAACAAGAGTAGCACCATGGCGTCCGTCTCAGAAACACCTTTCCGGCGATATTTTATTTTCTGAAAAAGGATGCCGTATGCCCAAGATATGGGCAAAAAACCACAGGTACCTCCAAATAACTAGCCACTGGAAAAAACCAGTCACGAGCCTAAATTTGACGGTCAACCGCCCGTCACCGGTTTTGCTAGGTTAAAAATGATGGCCGTCACACTGTCGGAAAAAATTTTCGGACAGCCGAAAAAGACAGAAATGACCGGAAAATTTAAAGTTCTGCCAGAAATACTGTTACCCGGCCGCTGACATCAGAGGTGACGTCAGCCGTACTCAGAGATGGCGGCCAAGCGGCGACGCCGGAGGCGGAGGCGGCCGGGCGGGGGTTTGGCGGTGGGCCGGTGGCTGCCGGGTGGTGGCCGAGCGGCCAGGCGGCGTCGGAGGACCCGGGTGGCTGCGCGGTGGCGCCTGGGTGGTGCGCTGCACAGGAGCGGCGCGCGGGTGGCGCGGTGGCGGCGTGCGCCGGCAGCGCCCTCCTGCGCGTTAAAAAACTACTTTTTTGAATTTTTTTTGAGAAATGGCCTCGATTTTTGAGCCGTACGGCTCTAGGAGGCCAAAAATTTTCCCCTGTGCTCACGGAGGCTAAACTAGTCGAGTTTTATATGATTTCGACTCTCCCGGGCCTTCTGAGCGCAATGGCAGAGTTTGTTTCTGCTCAATCTGCTCTAGAAGATCGTGCCTCCTTAAAAGTGACAAAAAACCCCAAAAAAGGGCTGTGGCTATCATCTTCGAATCGTGGCTTCAAAGACCTTCGATCAGGCAGCAACAGGGCGGCTCTGATACCATGTAGGATTTGAGAAACATGCAAATCCACAGACCCTGAATACACCTGCATGCAAGAACCTGATACAAAGTGGAAGCACAAAGACGAAAAAGCAGAACTCAGAAGTTGCTCAGAAAGTGAGAGCGAAATTATAATCTGAATTCATTAAAGACAATTACAAAGTTTGACCTTATAAAGGAGAATGAAACCCTAAAAGGGAAAAACAAGGATGCACACTATTAATTAAGAATTAATTAATAATGCACCTAAGAGACGCTTAAGCAACTAGAGTAAAAATGAAATAATACTCTAACAGAATGTAGGAGAGTTTTTCCTTGCTTTGCTATGTTAACCCCAGAATTTGGTTGAGAGAAAGAGTCAAGAATTAGAGTCTAAAATTTGATTAAGATCTATGTTAGGATACATTGGAAGGTTTTATTGTAGTAAGTATTAAAAATAATTGTGCGGCTTTGCTGGTTGGAGAGAACCCAGAAGTAAAATATATATGTCAAATGGCTTTAGATTTTTGAAAATTTTCCTTTGCAAGGAGGTGGTGACTCTATGAGAACAAAACCTGATGGAGCTATGAAGAAGGCTCTAGATTTGCCAAATTTCTAGTCAAAGAAATAAGAGCAGCAGCTGTAATTGTATTCCCAGGTAATCCTCATGTTTTTTATGTGAAAGAAAAGTTTCCTCAATAGGTGAAGTCACTAAAAAAGGGGGAAAATAGTTTTGAATTCTGTCATACTTCTTGGTTCAAAAGATTCAAATATCAAACTAGAAGTATGTTGTTATTTTAAAAGGTAGATGGTTGAAGTTGCAAGGTTCATGTCAAATTTTTTTGGTATATGCGTGATTTGTTTAAAAATATGTCAGAAGTATCATATATGATTTCACAATAAGTGCATCCAATAATGAATTCTTGTAGAAATCTTTCTATGGAGAGATATGCGCCATTATGCTTTGATGGCATTCATGATTCCCCAAATGAAATTCCTACTGAGATTAGGAAGTATTTACAAAATTTTGAGGTGAAACAATCAGATTCAACATGTAAGCTTTTGCAGGAATTTGCTGATCTGATGGGCGATTTTTAAATTTACCATGAAGATGTTTTCATGAAGTTGCTGGTTCAAACTTTGAAAGAAGATGCCAGGGATTGGTTTTATTCCTTATTAGTAGGTTCTATTTCTTCATGGGAAGAGTTGAGTTCATATTTCATCGAGTAGTTTGCTGAAATAATAAGTGCAAGCGATGTGTTGAAAAAACTAATGGAGATTGAGATTGAAAAAGATGAATTAGTCCCATTATTCTTCATCAGATTTGCAAAAACATTAAGTGATATTACAAGAAGCCATAGGACCAATGATCAAGTGTGTTTAGTAATCTATTTGGGTGCTTTTGGTAAAAAGAAGAGTTACTTGTTGAGAGACAAAGAGCCTAAGACTTTACATCAGGCTTTTATGACAACAATGAATTTGAAATATGGAATTACGAAAAAATTTCTGTCTGCTGGAATTCACTGTCATAATGCATCAAATACACTAGATAGATGTGGGTCAAGAAATGAATCTCAATGCCAAAAACTTTTTTTCCATGCTGAATTTACTAATTGTGGTTCAAATCAAAATGTGGAAAGTAAAAAGGGTGTAGGTGTTCCATCAGATGATGAGTTTGCAACTTCAAGTAATGAAGTCCTATCAGACTTTGCTGATGCTGAAGAGGATGTATGTGTTTTACACTCTTATGAGGATCAGGAGGGTGCTGAAACCTATGTTTCACAAGAGAATGATATATTGGAAAATGTTGATTCATTGTTATCATGTAAGCATAGTGTAGCAAGGGAAGATAATAGAATTTGTGAAATTGAATGAAAATCAACATGTGAAGGTAAGAGTATCTTCACCAATTTTGAAAATATTTTTTTACACCTGCATGATACAAATGTTGATATTAAAAGCTTTGAAGTGGATTTGGTATCAAAACTTAAGGAAAGAGGGATTGTAAATGACGATCTTCCTTATGAGATGGAGTATGATACTATCTTGCAACTTTATCATGGTATTATGAATGAAAATCAGAATGAAGATCAATCAGTTGAGTCTTTTCAGTCAAAGGGTAAAGCCCTAGATGAGTGTGTTGTTGAAATCCCTTCATTTAATGATGACCAACTTCAGCATATGAATTGTTTATGTAATGAAAATCCTACACATGATGAGAAAATTGAGGATGATTGGTGTCTCTCCCCATCTCCTCTATTTGAAGAAGGTAGTATGAATTTGTCATCTATTTCTTTGCCTAATGATATAGGCGTTGAATTTACTTATAGGGGTACTAATGTCTTCAAAATTATTACTAATGATGCATTCAATGAGGAAATTGATACAAATCAACCATCTCTTTGCTACCATGTTCATATGGGAGAAAAACACGGTGTCGTTAATCTATTGTTTGAGGAATGCATTGAGTTTTCAGATTTGATTTATTCTGATTTTGATGTTGAAAATGTGTCAATATCGAGTAATAAATCAGAATGTATCTCTTCCTGGGAAAAAAATTATTGTGAGTTTGAATCCGCATTTGATGGGTCCATTGTTCCATGTAGTGAGAAGGATTATAATATTGATCAACTGGCTTCTTGTGATCTTGTGGATAATTTGCAAGTGGAGGAGGTTTCCAATCTATGCTTTGAGAAACATGCTGATATGTCTTTCCATTGTGAAGTTCTTCCAGATTTTGGTATTCATGGCTTATCTGAGTATGATTGAATTACTTTATTTACAGATCAGCTGGCTAATCAGGGGGTAATGCATGTGGGATTTGATGGTTCTTACGATGATGCATTTTCTCATTGTCATGGTTCATATTTTTCTGATATTTGCTGATGTGAAGAATGAGTTTCATACTTTTGGTTATGATGAATCTGATGGAATAATTTCTAAAGGCATGAAAGGAATTGAAAATAAGGTATTCTTCATTTTTATAATTCCTTGTGAGTTTGAACAACAGCTGTACAAGTACATTTTCATTTTGAAATTTGTATGCCAAGAAGAAAATCAAATTTTTGATAGAGGCAAGTGCTGATTTCATTTGAGAAGGGGCTTGAGGATTTTGTAAGTAATGTTTATTTTTGTTCAGTCACTTTCTTTTCAGTTGTGTGGTGTGTTTGATTTCAATAAGGATTCCCAGTTTTTGAAGAGAGAAGAGACAATTTTGAAGTCAAGAGAGAGGAAGAGAAAATTTGATTTATTTTTGAATGGTCTACTGTACCAATGATTCTAAATTCTCTGCATGCCCACATGGGACACACGTCCCCAGATAGAGCCACTATTAGTACCCTCAAATTATGAAGAAATTTGGAGTGACTATACTGAAAATTTCTCTAAGTGTAAGTTGCTACCCTAAGAAACTTATGGAGAAGGCCCACTTTGAATACTTGCAGAAAGAGGCCTGTTGTTTTTTATGAGAAACCGATAGGGATATGTGCTTACCACCTATCATTTGGAAAATTTAATAGGTCCCAGCTCTCAGATCACAATTTGGACATGTTTTGGAGATAGCCATTTGGAGGCACTTACCCAAATCTGCATATTGCACATTTCCCAGTTTTATCAAATAACCTACTTTGGAGGTCTGCATCTCTAACCAAACAGATAGGAATGAAACTATAGAGTGTTCCAGGATGTTGTAGACATGAAAGTAAACCTTCATACCCATTTTCAGCCCCCCATAAATTTGTTTGCACAGTTTGCTAAAGTCATTCCGTTTGCAATTAATTCAGTTTCCCTGAGTGTTAAATGCAGAGTAATGAAATAGCCCACTTTGAAGTCTTTCCGTATGTACCCAATTGAATTACCTGAATAATTGAGTCTTCCCCTATATTGAAAACATGGAAATATACCTTCCTGAGGATTTTTAGACTTGGACCAATCCAGTTGACCAGTTTTCTCAGGCCATTTCAAAACCAATTTTTGCATGTTTGCTGTTTCATTTTCAAGAAGTTAGTAAAGGACTGACTTTGCAATTTAATGATGGCTGACTTGTTGAATATCAAAGAAATCCAGTTGGAATTTCATGATCTCTATGTGAAAATGCATCCATGTTCAGAGATTTAGACTGTAAAACTCTCTTTTGATAGGTTTGTGGAATCAAAACCAAAAGTGATTTATTCAGACTGACATTATTGACAGAAATGATTTCACAGGATGCTCATTTTCAAAAGGTCATAACTTCTTGTCAGATGATTTTTTTGAGGTGTGAATTGTTTCCTTACACTCCTTGTAGCTAGATGTATTACTTGGATCAGTGGTTGGGCCTCAAGGCATGCATTCCTATTTTTGCAAAGGCTAGTCCTAATGCAGTTTCTACTGATTTCCAATTTGCATTGTGAAAATTCTTCTAAGGAGTCAACTTTGTGGATTGGTATCTAAGTGTCAGACGAAATCCATACTGAGTGAATAGGTTCTCTGAATTCTAGGCATGTACATCTGCAACCATGATGAATTTCAGAGCTCAAGGTATTAATTAGTATTATTATGAGGCCTATTCTAAATGAGTTTCCATCAGTTCAAAGAAGAGTCTTTGTAGTTTGTGTTAAGTGATGTAGAGGTTAAAATATCTCACCTCTTGTGTCATCAAGTGAAGTTGCATGGAAATAAACATGGAATTTATTTAAAATAATAAATTGATTAAATCATTATTGAATAATGTTTCAGTACATTGTTAAAGAATCGACGCAAACAAATGGAAGTGTAGACAAGACATTTGTAAGTCATTGTAACAGATTGCCTCTAAAGACACTGTACATTGTCATGAAATGTAATGCGCAAGTTATAAAAACCTCATGCAAGTGCAATTCGCAAATGCAAAATTTACAAGAGGCTACGCTAAGAACACATACAAATACAATTGCCAAGTGTATTGGCTAAGGAGTCTGTGCAAGAGGGAAGCATGTGTATGAGGGACAAATAGGAGTCTATACATCATTTCCAGGAACCAACACAATAAAGAATGAAAATAGCATCTTGCGTAGGCATTACAAGGAGCATTGGTTTTAAAAGAAGGCATTTTCATCCAAATGTAAACAACAAAATTTAAACCAATAACCCTGCGTGGTTATTGAGGGAGGCCAAAAACAAATTGCTTTAAACAAGACTTTCATTGCAAAGTGTAATGCCTTTGGCAGGTTGCGTTGGAAGTAGAAGTAACCTTGTGCAGCATGTGGAGGAGTTAAATTGCAAAGGCAGATAGATAAATGTTCACACAATGAAGTAAAGACAAAACATAAGAACACAAAGCAAATGCAAATAAAAGCTGTTTAAAATGTTGCGCAAGGGATTGAGTGTTAAGAGCCATGTTTTTTAAACATTATAATAAGCAGCACATATAAAGGGAAATCTACGCAAATAAGAAACTTTGATAGCCTGCGAGACAAAGAAATAAGAATGTTGTACAAACAAAGGCAAGTAAACTGTTTGAAATTATTTTTGAGAAGTCAGTGCTTGATATGGAGGAGTCCTGCACAAAAGACTAGCGCATAGTTATCAAAGCATTTTTAAACATTTGAAAGTCCCAAGAAAAATGCGAATTGGTAGGGTAGAAACAAGTAGAAGTTTGCATAGGTAAACATGAGAGGAGGAAGACTTTTAAGCACATTTCATTTAAATTGTATTTAGCAGGTGCAATAGATAACATAGCCTTGCACTAAGGATGGAGCCAACTATGCATAAGTTAGGTGGAGGAGATTTTAAAAGTTTTAAACAATGCAAGTTTAAGTCTCTGTGTAATATGGTAGAGCCTGCGCATAGAAATGAAATAGAAGACAAGCATGTGTTTGATAAAAAAGGTACGCAATGACCATAGCAAAGAGACCCCACGCGTAGGAGAAAGGAGGAGCTTAAGTTTCAAATGCAATTTGAAAACAAAATATGATGTTGCGTATTGTTTGAACAACAAAACACATGCATTGCGGAATGCATAGAAGAGAAGTTTGCAGGTGAAATCTAGAGAAGAAGACTCTGCGCTAGAAATGAAATAGTCACGTTGGAGACCATTAAAAGGAAAAAATTGTACAATGTTTGGTTAAAGCCTACGCAACATTTGAGAGGAGGCTGCCAGCGCATTGGGTTTGTTAATAAAAACTTTATAAGTATGCTAGCAATGAGATTGGCAGGGGTAGTACTAATTTATGTAGTTCTGCCACACCTTCAAGCATGCCAAATGAATACAGGGTGCTGCACATTGTAACAAAAGTGTTTTCTTTGTTTTTGGTCCCACATTCATGACGTGGTGAACTATTTTAGTGTTTTTATGGTAAAAAACAAAGATTGCTATGTGAAGTAAAAGTAATGCAGCCTTTGGAGGTGCGCACTTAAGAGGATGGTGAATGGTTTGGGCTTGCTCAATGCCAAACAATATTTTGGCACATGGGCCTATAAGAAATCTTAAAACCATGTGAGGAATTAATCCCACATGTATGGGGGAGATATCTTCCAAGGTTCTTAAATACAAGAACACTTAGAAATAGACATGAAGTAAGAGCTAAGAGGCTCCCAAGCGGGCCCCTTGGTTGGAAGAATAAACAAGGCAGTGGGTCCCATAATTTTGGGTGCAATATGCAGGTAATGCTTTAAAATCTTCCAGAATTTAGTCCCACATTGATGGGTAAATGGACTTCACCATTGTTTATAACAAAGAACACACACTATAATTTAAAGAACAAAGAGGAGGCTCTCCACATGTACGCTGATAGGTAGTGCATTGGGATGCATGCCTAGATGACTAAGACCAAATTTTGCAGAAACAGGTGGCACAAATGGCAGAGATATGGCAGACACATGGTGACCATTCATCCACTCATGGTGGAGAACCAAGATGACAGAAATGGCTCACGACTGAGCGACTAAGCTCATCACGCACTCACAAAGCACCCAGTCGCAAACCCAAAAATGCTTTATCATGCAGTCGTGTCAAATTGCCAAGGAAGCGAAAATGGTGTGTGAGCTCACGATCAAGCCAGTCGTGCAAGATTTGCAGTAGAGCAAAAAAGTGGTGCAACTGAGCGATCAAGGCTAGTCACGCACTCGTGAATGTCAGACAGAGCCATTCAAATAGTGACACTTGGCAAATTCTGGTGATTTATGGAGAAATAAAGTACAAGATTAATATGCAAAGGAAAATATTTATGCATAGACTATTGAAAGTTATAAGCATGACATTGCAAAATAAATAATTTTAATGTAGACCATATTTTCAAATGAACATCACAAGCAGTTCCTGGAGGCTAAATAGCAAGTATTATATACCATTGGAAAGGTATTGAAATGAGGATTCTAATTTTGCAAGTCATTTTTAGTCTAGATCAAATTAGATATTTGCAGTTATAGAAAGAAGTAGTTACAGATATTTTGGGGGGATAGACAGGTGTCAGTTTGCAAAAATTTTTGTTCTCCATTTCTCTATATCTCTTTTCTTCTCAATTGTATAGGGATGGTGAAATTAATGTTGCAAGGAAGCTTTCTGATTTTGCGCGTCTGGTTTTGAGTTCTTTGTTGTGTAAATGTATTGAATCATAAGTTTTTAATGAAAAGAAAATGGAATCCCTTTCCAGTATTTGTCTGATGTCTTTGTGTTTGATCCAGAATCTTTGTGTATTAATTTGTAAGGCATTTTAGTGCACCAGTTATAAGGTAGCTATGAATTTGTGTTTTAGTTTCTTTCAAGGAAAGAGTAAATCTTATAGACAAGTTCAAAGGTTTCAAGGTTGGATATGAATTTGATGTCTGGGTGTTGGAGTGAAAAGAATGGCTTGTAAGGCAATTTCATTTGGGTTTTGTGTGTTTGGATTTAGCGAGTTTTCTGGGGATATATGTTTATGTGACTCTATTTCCCAAAAAATAAGGCACTGGTCTTTGCTGGTTATGCAGGTCTCATCATGAAATTTCATAATATCAATTCATTTTATTTTTCTGTTTAAAGAGCTGTGAATGATTGTCAGATCAAGTGTGATGGGCACAAATCCATCTCATGATTCATTGAAAGAAGTAAATCCACTAGGTACACCCGCCTAAGCCTTTGAGATCAAAGTGTAGGGTGATTGTTTGATCCTCATTAATTAGCCTTTTCTTTGACAAGGTTAGGGAAAAACGCTAACATGTTCTAAAAATTTTTCAAGTTGCAATGTTATCACGAGGTCTCAACAATGAATAGTCATATTAATTTAAGTCAATGGCTTCAAAATACAATATTATAGGCCTAATGCTTGAATGTTCGTTAGCTCACACAACAATTTTCACACTAATAGGACATGAAGGTCCATGACGTAGGTGCTAGTATTTTTTTCGTTGCCAAGTATTGTTGCCGTGGAGTGAAGATCTTTCACTACACAAATACCTTGGAACACATATGTTGGGAATCCTGTGGGGAAATTCTGTAGCCCCTTGTACCATAATAAGGTATCTGTTCAAAGGTAGATTGGGTTGGCCTCTAATTAACAAGGTTGTAGTAAGGGTTCGTGGTGTCTATCCAATCATTTTGTACGTGTGTGACTCACTTAAGAGCCTAGTTGACCACGCTGGATCCTTAGGGATATTCACCTAATCCAGAATATCATCAACACACCATGCCCGAGCTTGGCTAGATATAAAATAGAACTTTGGTTTGCATCTTGTTTATATACTGATCGGAAGGATTACCTGTTTAAGGTCATTCTCCAAGGAAGAAGCACATTCCCTGGATAGGCCTTTCTAAAAAAGTATAAAGGTGTTTAATCTAACAGATTGTGCAAGTGCATCCAAAACTCAAGACACAAGGTTAATCGCTTAAACCCCAAAGTTGAAATGTGAACTAAGTTAATCACCCATACAAGCAGAAGTGTTCAGTTTTAAGCCCAAAAGTAGGTGTTGATTGCTTGTTCAGTTTTAATGCACCAAATTGAGAGATTTTTCCTTTGTTCAATTTTAATCTTCACATCAATTTTAAGCACCAAATCAAGAGATATGGGATTGTGATGTTTGGCATATAATTTTCTTTTTAAACCCTAGATTGACAAGTGAATTGATTGTTTCCTCTGTTTAGCCAAGTTAGCACCACCAAGAAAATGTTAGCAAATGAGAGCAAGTGTAACTTTGAAAATAATTATTGAGACTCAAAAAGGCTTACCCTTCTCTTTTCTTAGTGATTCTTCTAGTCCTACATAGAAACAAAGAAAGTATCAGATTTTTAGACACACAAACAGAGGTTTGGAACTCAGATTTAGAAAATTTCAAGCGATTGTGGTAATGCACTGGCGATTGTGGTAAATAACAGACAATTGTGGAAAACTGTAGGCAATTGTGGCAATGCACTTCTGAATGTGGCAAGACATAGTCAATTGTGGTCTGGATCGGTAAATTGTGAGAACTTTCATTCAATTGCGGCAATCCAAAAATAATTACGGTGAAATACTACCACTTGTGGCACAGAGCAAGAAAAAAAAGACTCAGAAGATGACAGAAAAGAAATGTGAAATCCTGAAATCAATTGCAGTATTAAACCAGTCAATTGCAACACTATTTTGTCAATTGCAGCAAAATACCAACAATTACAAAATTACACAGATATCGAGAAAATGATGGAAAGTGAGGTCTGCAACCGTACGACCAAGGCTAAAGGATTCTATAAGTTGTCTACAAGAGATATTTAGGCTGTTTGCTTCACGTTGGGTTCACGAAAATGTGCACCTGTTCAGATTCATGGTTCCTTCACTTTCCAACGACGAGGGTTAGTAGCACCGGTTTGCAATGGGGAAATCAATACAAAAACTACTAATAACAAATACTTAACGTATCAATAAAATATACAAGAAAATAAGAGAAAACAAATGAATGCAAACCCAATTGCTTGAAGCTTCTATTGTATCTCTCTACCCCTTCCAAAACACTATTTTTGATGCTTAGTATTGGTGTGGGCAGCATCTATGACTTGGGAGCGTCGCGAATTTGATAATTTAAAAGTGTGTGTGATCGCAAGATGGCTTGAATGCTAGAACCAATCTGACAGAGTAATGGCGCATGTGAGCTTGAAATCCTGGATTCTTCAAATGGGTATGAAAGGTTTATTATATAGGAATTGAGGATGATATGAACGGTTGAGATCAATCCCAGAGACAGGGAGATGAACGGTTGAGATTAAAGGGAACTGGAGAAGCCATCAGTAAACTCCACCTCTTCAACTGGGAGAGAGGAGATAGAGTTTGGTTGACTGAAGAGCTAATTGTGAGTTACCTTTTAGAACTGAAGAGGTGGGTGGAGTTACCCATGTGAACTGGAGAGATGGGTGGAGTAACCCATGTGATCTAATTAGGGATTATCTCTTTGAAAAATAAATGAATATTTAATTCATTTATGTAATTAAAGATAATTGAATTCTTTTTTATTTAGAATTGCTTTATTGAATGAAATTAAATTAAATTAATTGGAACAATTTAATTAGTAAGTTTAAATCTTTCAATTTAAACTATAGGAAATTGACTTTAATTAATTAATTAATGGTAATTAATCAATTAAGGTTGATTAATTAAATACAATTAATTAATTTTGGGAATTTGATTAGACGATTTGGGGAATGAATTTAGAGGAAAATAGATATTAATTAATGATTAAAAAACCATTAATTAATAGATGAAAATTAGTGTTTTTAATGTAAAGTCGCAAGCCTATCCATTTTAGGGTGTCTACACATTATAATTAAGTATATTAAATGTATTTGTTATATTCATCTACTTAAATGAGTTCATTACTTTAATTTAAATACTGCCCCCTCTAATGTGTTAAATTTTATTTAATATATTTGCCTCCTGTTGTGGTTCCACAACATGTTGGTGCTCAAATCAACAGATTGGATTTCCTATGGACTTGCCAATCCAATAGTGGGAAACCTGAGTGATTTGGCCAACTAACAAGGTTTTAACCAATTAGGTTTTAAAACCCTCTGCAATTCTGGTGCAGAACCAAGGCTGGTAGGCCTACTTCCTTGAACTTATTCTTCAAGCTCCAAGGCTTTTTATAGCAGATAATAGATCCTGAACACTCTCCTCCTCCAAAATGTGGCAAAGAAATTTGAAAGAACACTTGAACTGAAAGCTGTAAATCACAAATGCTAACTAAAAATATCAATTTATTAAGAATGTTTGTATGTATGTAAATAAAAGGATAGTGCAGATGTAAAGATTATCACAAAATTGTGAACAATGAATTCAATGACCAAAATCCAACATAAATGTAGATCAGTGCCTAATTTCCTCACGGGCAATAGAGTCAATATCATCCAATCCTTTGTGCAACCTCAAAGACAGTTTTGCTAGAAAACTATCACCTCAAAAGTGTTATGGAATGAATATGCAACCTCAACATGAAATCATAGATATCTCAATAGGATATTACTTTCTCAAATGAAAGACTAATTGACTGAGGCCTCAATCAACAAGATTTTAACCATGCAAGATGAGAAAACCAACTGAGAATAATAAAGATGAACAAGATTTGGAAGCATATACATCAAACTATCACTTTGAAGAAGTTCAAATTGGTTTATTCAAGGGACTGATTGTAAATGAAAAGATATATATTCCCATAGGTGAAAGAAAAAGGTCTACTTATCTTATTAATTTTAGAAAATGGTACAATTCAATCCATGTTGTAGTCGTTGATAAAAAATAATCCAATCTGACTATAGTAACAGTCTAAAAATATCCTCTGACCCCCTTGCATTGATCCTGGTATCCTTATTTATACAAAATCCAAAGGATGCGAACAAGCCTCAGATCAATGCAACGGTTCATCTGCTAAACCTAATCCCTAAGATCAACAACTGAACAATCACAATTACAATTAAGAATGATTTATCATCCTTGTGAACATTTATCGACCAAAGCGATAATATGATTAAAAAATTTATTAATAATTCTTTAAGAATCTCTAATATCTCTTTAGCTTTTGCATGGCATATCAATGGATGTCTGCATGTCTTTTCTCTTTTAGCTTTCATCCAAGTCGCATTATTTCTTGTTAACCACCTTTGAAACCCTGCATGCAGAACACCATCAATGTATCAAATGATAATAAAACCCTAAGTCGACATGAAATATTAATATTAAAATATGTAATGATAAATGAAATCCTAATCAGTGATGCCATTCAGTCATTTTTGTCCTTTATATCTGTCTGCGACACGTGGCATGATCGTGCAATGCCTTGATGAATAAATCTTGTGCATTTTGAATTTAAGCCATTGTGCTAGCCGTCAATCTTCTCCGTCCTTTAACATCCGTTTAGAAAGATTATTCCGTCATGGGCCTAGGTTATGACATGAAACACGTGTCATGATTTCTCATTCCCTTAAAGGTTAAAAGACATTCATCTTTTCATTAAGTGATTATGTCAACCGTTAGATCAAAAAGTACTTGTCTGCTCTTTACTTTAACCAATGGTTTTGTTCTGAGATTCGCCAACTGAAGCTTTTAAATAACTCTGCTTAAACCCTTGGTTCCCATTTAGAGACTTGGAGACTACCGCAAGATCTTCTTCACAATGAACACCTCAGATCAAATCTTATAATTTTTTTTGATGTCATCGAGTCATCTAGAGACTTAGTGACTCAATACATAATGCCTGGGCCCGCTCACTGCCACGTGTCATTCTTTTGCAATTCCTTAATGAGTAATCACCATGCATCTTAGCTTTAAGTCATTACGCCTGCCATAGATTTTATTCCAACTTGACTAATTTTTAACTTTGATCTCTGATCTCGGTCTTAACTGCACTCCAACCATGGGTTTACAAATTTATTCACTCTCTGAGTCACAGAATGATTGTGATAACCTCGAGTTTAATACGAGATCATGCGACTACCGTAGGATTGAATCCACATCGATGGTTCAGATTAAGTCATTCAATAATAAGAGGATATTCCCTTCATTTTAGAGATCTCACAACTAAGGCATTTTCAAAAGTGCCAAATGAGATAGAATATTCCTTGCCAAAGTCATAAGGTAATATTAAAATGAATATTTAAACTGCGAAAAGGGGCCACGACTATATTTATGAATTCAAATATATGCAAGTCATTTAAAACAAAGAATATATAGCAGATTTAACAAGATAAAATCATGAAATTAAATGGGATAAAGGCCTAAGACAAAATCATTGCAATAATGAATTATGAAATGGAAGAAGAAAATACAAGATTATGAGTGCAAAAGACACTTCCCTGAATTATTCAACCATTCAAATTTGACTTTAAATTTGGGTAACACCACAAAACATGCCCCATTTAAGCCCCTTGGCCTAATGGGGACCCACATTTTGTTCCTTTTTTGGGTCTTTGTCCCTTTTCTATGGTTTAAAGTTTCTAAGGTTAGGCAGGATCAGGTATCCAGTGAGTTAGATTAAGGGACCTTAGGGAGGCTCCTGATAGTTGGGTATCATCTTGGTTTCCCTATTAGTCTTTTCCCTCCTGCCCTTTTTAGCTTTTATCTTCTGTCCCTTTTTTGTTTATTTTTCCCACTAAGTCCTTAAGACTTAGTATTTTTTGCCCTTTCAGACTTTTGGGGTTTCGAAGGTATCCCATACCTCTGAATCACCAAAAGACCAAAGTTTGTGGGGTTTTTTTGACCTTTCAGAATTTTGGTGTTTCACAGGTCTAGGCACCTTCAACAAACCAAAAGGCTGAAGTCCGAGCATTAGATTTTAGGGTTGGGGTGTCAAAATTTCACAGTCTGACACTTTAACTTTCTTGATGATGTTAGCACATAGTCTCGACCTATAAAAAGGGTTTTCGGGTTGTTTTTTCTCATTCTATGATTTGTTTTCCTCTCGAGATTTGATTGCACGATGACTAACACCTCTAGCAACTCACCTTCATCACTCTTTTGCACCCTCTTGTGAGTCATCTTAGCACTCATCATTCATTTTGAGGCTCGACCATCATAGTTTATTTTCTATCTTTGCATCCTTTGAGGTAGGCTTCGCATTTTTTCTCTTTTCTTTTGTTTTCCTTCATCCTTTCGGTCTTTAGCTAGGGTTTTATGTGGTGTCATTTGGCATTTTAGTTTAGAGTTTCTCTTTAGGGTTCTGTCCCTCCTTCAGAGTCATTACATTTCAAGCTCTAAAAATTTGAATGTTCCTCCCATAGCTTGGCTTTTGCCAAGGGACAAGACCAACAACTTTAGTGTTGTTGTGTTTTGCACACTGAAACAATGATACACCTCTGACATGCCGAAAGTGTGAAGAACTAGTTCTAACAAAATTGACCAACTCCACAACCCCTTTCTAAATTTTGTGCTTTCACACTTTCGCACACAGAAAAACCTTCATGACTCTAATGCGTCGAAGATCTAGTAACTTACCAATACTTCATAGTTTCAGACTTTCGCAGTCCGAGAATATTTTTGGATTGCAAAGGTCCAACAATAAAAAGAATCCAGGGAGTGATTTTTCACTCTATTTTTTGGGTTGTTTTAGTGTTTCTTTCTATATTTATGGTTTTTTTGTTTGGTCTAGCTTTATTTTAGTATATTTATTTTATGCTTTCAATAATGGATAGTTGAAAACACTTTTTGAATGCATAATGCCAGAAAAGACAACAAATTTTTCAATGAAGTACCACTTTAAAAGATATAACACCCCTGCAAAGGTGGGGAACCTCCATGCTGAAATCATTGATAATGACATTGGGCACCTGGATTGGGATTTGTTCCTGAGACATTATGCAAATCTGTCAGGGAGGTCGTCAGACTACACCACTTTTCTCTTGGTAGGTCTGGTAAATATAGTTGCACATCCAGGCTCCATTCTTTTAGCAAACTTAATCATGGCCCTAGCTCAACACTACATCCCAAATGAAAAGGTTGTAAGGAACACAACCGAAGATATTGTTTTGGATCTATGAACAAATGCCATTGAAGATGTTTTCCATGTAGAGAAGGGAATTGATCACTTCTACCTAATTAATAAGGAAAGAGGGAGGAGGTGGTTTGAGGACAATTATTTGGATGTCTATGATGTCATCAATAAAGAATATCTCATCCAACAACTCCTAAAGAATAAGATAGAAAGAATTGATATGAGGAGAGGCTACATGAATGATGACATGAAGGCTGAAATAACTATGCCAAGATAGGTATATGGTCTCCCCCAAGCACACTAGTTGGAGCCATGGATGATTCACATCATATATAAGATCAAAGGGAGAAGGGTCAGAATTGATTGGGGAACAATATTTAGTGACAACTTAGATTTGCAACTGAGACAAGTGAAGCATGACCCAAGGTTCTATATGACATCTTACATAGTATATCTCCTTGGTGCCATTGCCAACTATCTAGGGCTCATCAAGAGGGGGTCATTCAATGACCAAAATGTCTAGACATATAGTGTATACCCTCAACTAGTAAGGAAGGAAAACTTTAAAGATGGTATTCCAGAGTACCGAATTGTAAATGACACTTTTTTCTTCTCAATCATTATATCTACTGAAGGAGATTATACCAAAGGCTCTCAGAGGAAGTTGCAGCCAAGGTGAGAGACATAAGGTATTACTATATTCAATACAAACCTTTAACATCTGGGTTTCTAGGAGTACCGTTAATCCCAATAAGTTGTCACATTATCCATATAGTAGAATTGTGTTACTGGAGATATCCAGACAGCTCTCAGATGCTTATGAGGTCATCATATTGAAGAATAAGCATTGTTGGTACTTATCTATCTCCATAGGGGCCCAATCTTGAAAAGATGTAAAGGTATGCAAATCCATAGGGATGGAGTGGGATGAGTTCCCTCTGTAGGAATTCAAGTTGATAAGGCCCAGGTTTGACCCCATTGGGACATTCAACCACATATCAGGAAAACATTATAAGCATGAATCTCATATAGAAGATCATTAGATCAATTCCATTCATGACTACGAAGTTAGGATTTTAGATTATTATAGGATGCACCTTGAGTTGGTTGAAGATACGTTATAGGTGAAAATCCCCCCAAAGTGTGGGATAAAGATTTTGAGGATGTCTTAGATTCATTGTACAATAAAGACAAGGTGTACACCCAACCTATCCTCAATGTAAATATTGGTAGAGATGAAAGTGATTATATTGATTTCAAGGATCGACATGTGATCGAGCTCACAAAGAGGTGGATAAGGAAGCCATTCAAGTTAGATCTGGTACCCATGAAGCCCTATCCAAACCCACCTTCTAAGATAGAGAAAGAGAAGGGAAATAAATTTAATATCCCAACCTTTAAAGAAGTAGATATGATGTAGCCAGAGAAAGCATACCGACATGCAAGGCTTACTACTTATGGTCTTGTAAAGAAGAGGAGAAAGAAGGTGAGAGGAAAAGAGGATAACACACATCCTACTGCAAAACAAGTTAACATTCTATCTCAAACACCCAAGACACCTTCCACATCAGGTTGAAGGAAGGAAGATGCAGAACCCCTAGTAAAGGGGAAGGTTTACAAAAGAAAGAGGGCTTAAATATCACCTCAGCTAGAAATGTTTCCCGAAGAGGAGAAGGGAGAAGAAGAAGATGCCCCTTTCATAAGGAGAACTTGACAGATTGCTGCGGCTACCAAAAGAGAGGAGCAAGAAAGGGTTTCTCAAACCCAAGTACAAAAGGAGGCTATTGATTTGGAGACTAGCACATAGGCATAAATGATCGAGGGTGACTTGGGGTCAGATGAATTTGAGCTATCAGATTTTGAAAATATTCCTGGATTCTTTGATCCCCCAAATCAATTTGTTAATCTAAATTTTGACTCCACTGCAACATCAACACAAAAATTCTTCCAAATGCAAGGACAGGTGGGAGCTACTACTTCTCATACACAAGTACATGTTCATCCATCCTTAAATGAATAACCTAGGATAGAAGAGGATACATGAGAGGAGGAGAAAGGAGATAGAATAGAAAAACAAATAGTAGAGCTCAAGGAGGGAGTAGTTGATACCAACCCAAAAACTAAGGAACCCAAGGGTGATGGCTTAGTATAGGCTACTCAAGAGCCACAAATTTTGACTCCACCACCCCCATCAATTTCATAGGTAACAACTGAATAGGTTCCCTTACAAAAGAAACAAGAAACAACTACCGGATTGTTGGCAAAACTATTGGCTGATTCATCTTCTGGAGAAGAGAAAGAAGAGACTCCTGAGGATGTGGATGATAAAGTAGAAACACTAGAGTAGGTAGAAAAAAATCAACTTCCTTTGCCACCTCCACAAAGATATGCAGCTCTAGAACACAAACAACAACATTATGATGAAAGGAAGGAGGAAGTAGAGGAGACACCAAAAAACTCAGAGATAAGGGAAGCGTTGGAGAAGGAAGGATAAAAAGAACAAGAGGAAGATGAATGGGATCACAGAGGAACATTTGTTCTAAATATATCCCCATATGAGCCTCTGACAACCTCCACCAAGCCCACTTGGTTGGCTAAGGCAATACAACCCTAGAGGACATACACAAAAGAAGAATATGTCAATGTGTCTACATTGGGGAATACATTCCATAGGGGAGAGCATATCTGAACGACTCAAAGGATGTCATATGTGACACAAGATGATAGAGGGAAGTGGAAGGCTTGGGTTATAGTACCTCCTCCTATGATGAGCATCACAAATTTAACTCCAAAAGATTTCATCATGGAGGAAGTTGATTTAGGAGAACCCACTCGTGAAGGTGGTAAGGTGATGGTCACTTTGGGCTTGAGACAATTATTTAAGTACTTGGACAAATATGAAACATATATCCAGGGTCCCAAAGCATAGGTTGTGACCCTGGAGGACTATGTGACTAAGTTGGTTGGCCCTATTAACCAAAATAATCCATATGTTTCATTACAAACAACACTTGAGAAGAGAGCACCCTAGAATCTACCGACCCCTTTGTAAAAGCAGCTATGGGTTAGAAGTCTGAGTTTGAGGAGTTCAAAGTTGAAAATAGCCACACAGTTTTGAAGTATTTTAGAAGCATCCTCACTAAAGTGACACAACTCATGGACTTAATGGAAGGAGAACAAGGCATCGATGACAAGATAGACCAATGGCGACAGACACTTCAAGATTTGAGAGTCATAAGAAAGAAATGCTTTCAAATTTTGGTAAAGTTATATGAGGGAGCAGAGTTAGATAGTTTTGATGAGTGGGTCCTTTCCATCAACATCACAATTAAAGGTTACCAAGAGAGCTTAGAGAATTTTGAGAAGAGGATTAAGGATGCTATGCTATGGGTGGAGATTGAAAAATTCTTTGAGGGAATGTTCTTGGAGCTATATGAGGATGATGATAAGCAGAAGTTGAATTCTATAAAGAATATTGTTGAGCATTTTAAAGGAATTTTGGCTAGGGTAAATACCAAGGAAGATCTATAGTAATTTTTTTATTTCAGAGAGGATATGAGTTACATAATGGATCATATCTATAGGAAATTAAAGCATTTAATTCAAAGCTCACCTCATTCTAGGTAAGGTGACAAAGGAAGTTGGAATCTATTAAGCTACCTAATTTTGATGAATTCTGAGATATTATAGAGATATTGTGCAAGGTTCACCCAAACATTCTTCTGGAGAGCTAAGAGCCATTTTTTATATTTAGCCATTTTTTTGAGGATTGCAGTCATTCATGATACTTAGCCATTTTTCGAGGACTGAAATCATTTTTCATACTTAGCCAATTTTTAGAGATACATTTTTTGGAGGTCCACAACTCCAAAAATCAAAAGTCACCAAACTTCCATACTTATTCATTTTTCAGCATGGCATTTTTTTGAAGCTCCACAGCTCCGAAATTCCCGACCACACATTTTTCAATCGCATTTTTTGCAAAAGGTCATTTTTGTGGCAGATTGCATGCATACTAGAGATCATTTTTGCAATTCAAGGGGTCTTCTACCAGTTTCATATCAGAAGAGTAGTTGGATCCATGCATTTTGGGCATGAACATTAAAAAAAAAAGATCAATTGCATACAAAAGAGGAAGAAACAGTGGAGCTGCAGTTCAAATTCCTTCATTTTAGGGGTTGATTCCAGTTTGATTTTGCATGTATTTAGTGTACACATGGATTATTACAGTGTACACATGGATGAAAATCCATGCAAGATTATTCAATATCAGTTTAGGAATAGTTTTGCATTGTTAAAATCTATATTTAATTTATTTACGCCATGTTTGCTATAGATGAAACCCTAGCTATGGGTTTCTAATTTCCAAGTTGAAGCACTATATATTTGATTACAAAGATGTAATTAAGGTTAGATTCTTTATGCAACAAATCTATATGTTTTGTCATCTTTGCAAATTTTATTAATATGTATATTCTTGTTCATTCATTTCAAAGAGCCAATTGTATTTTATTGTGAATGAATCTGCGATCAATTAATTTGGATTTTATCATTGTTGTTTCCTCTGGTCGTGGTGAATGATTGGAAATATTCTTTCTATTGGTTTAAGGATAAATTTGTCTCGTGTGTGCGTAGATCTGGCGGCTTCACAATTTGATGAATTTTGAGAAATCTTGCATTTCAAAAAAGTTTCTTGAAAAGATTATATCTGCTTAATATGGAATTGTGAGTTCGTCTAATTTATGTTTTGTGGGTTTCCATCTTTTCATTATTCAATTCGCAAGCTTGATTCAATGATGGTTTATGTCCTTTAGATTTTATTTTTAGAAAATTTGTTTATATTTCTTGTTACTGAATATTTTGATATTTTTGGGAACTAGTTAAGATAGGAAATTATTGTAAGATTTAAAATTATATTTGTATTGATAGGAAATTACATACACTGAAAAATCAAGAAAATATAAAAGTGCTAAAGTTTGTTTTGCAGCCTGAAGTAGTAATCGTACCAGCAAAGTCCTCCTTGTGAACATTCACATTATCTTCAATTGAGATTTCTAAGCAGTTGTACCACGACTATGGAGAACCTTGGGAGTAACTCCGTTATTCTTTCAAGAGAGAAATTTTCATTGCGTATTCCTAAGTTTTTCTTTGTGTAAAAATGATGCTTAACAAAAGTGGCGCTAGAAGGAGGGCCTTCCAACAACAGAATGGAGAATATTAGATCTTTCTCACCAGAGAGGTTTGAGTGAGTACTTAGATTATAATTGAAAAGGGGTGAGTTCTTTGCACTTACCCACCATCGTAAAGCTCACAATGATAAGGGAATATTAAAATCAATTCCCCCTCACCATCCAACTGGTCTACAAAATCCATTTGGCCAAAAATCACATATGTTGCCCCAATTATTACTACAACCATCAATTAAAATTAGATTTTTTGACCACCCATCTAGATGAATTTATTTTCTAATACCCAAAGTTCCCCATTGAACATAGTTGGCCATTTACATGAATTGGCTAAGAATCTTGAGAAATTTTGTACCAATTTTGTGAATCGTGAATCCAAGACAATGGAAGAGAACATTCACGGCTTTAAATAAATGTGCAATCAAAAATAACTTGTGCATTAAGATGTCGTGTGTCACTTACATTCCCATATACATTCTAATATACATTTGGTGAGTTTTCCTACAATTGGTACCTAAATTTTCATAGGGGATCCATCACCACATGGACTAAGTTTGAAACCAAATTTCTAAATCAATTTAAAATCTATGTGGATCCTGCTAACCTTCACCGCTAGTTTATCTCAGCCAAGAAAGAGCCACATGAGCCTATTTCCATGCTTAATAATCATTTCCACAATATTTATTTGAGGTTTGAGGCTACTTACACGGTACCTGGACCCACTGCCATACAAGTGTACTTAAGAGCTTTAGATTCGTTGACTGCTATTTTCTTGCAAAATTCTCCTGCCTACAAACATAGATACCTTAGAAAAGGTATCCAACGAAGCCATAATTTGTACACAGTAGATGGATCCGCAAGTTGATGGAAATTTTGGTACTTTATCACCATTTGGAAACGCTTCCACTATGAACACATTCCCAGCCATCAACCATTCCTTAAGAAACCATAATCCATTGCTCAATCACATACCAATGCAATAGCTCGTTGTCCCACCACCGACCATCACCCATCTAGACTATGAGGCACATAAGAAAATTTTCTTTGAACAACAAACTGTACCCCCTAGTGAGCCCAATAATCACTTATCCTCCAAGTTGGATGTTGTGAAAAAACACTTTTTTGCAACTTACTAGTGAGCTCACTAAAATGAAACTAAATCCATCTCAAAACCAAGGTAATTATTGATGACAACCTGCTACTCCAAATTCTTATTCTTAGAACCAAAACCAAAGTTACAAAACCTATGGGAATAACAATAACAATAACTTGCAGGACAAACAATTTGGACAACAATGACCAAACAAAACTTGGAACACTAAACTCAATAATGGTAGTGTACCGGTTGATAATGCTAATGTATATGAATCTATTGATGTAAATTTCATAGAAACTACAGGTGCACACCAGGATAACAATGGGTACGGAAATGATATGCATAATCAAGGACCTCAAAGTTCTGATGATTATCCTATCCAATTTAATGCAATGTTGTTCGATTCCTATGAACCTGAGACAAGAGAAGGTTCTGGAAACAATATTCAAGAAGAAGAATTTGTGTTTCCATTCCAAAGGGAAAAGGAGCTTGAATACTTTGAATTTCACGTGTTTCAGAACAAAAAACAAAGACCTTACAAATTGTAAAACTGAAAGGAACCTTTGACATATGGTATTCCCCTAGGGAAAAAACCAACACCACCAGATCCACGAGCTTGTAATAATCCTACACCACAAAAGGGTCTAAATGTTACCACATCGTCACCACCAAATGTACCCACTTTGCATAGAAAACCATCTTGGTCAACTGAAAAATATAGTGTTGTCAAGGAACTTAAAAGGACAAGGGAAAATATCTCAACATGTTAAAAAGTTTTCCTTCTCAAAGGGAAGCACTCCTAATGTTCTTGGACCATTATAAGCAAAGAAAAACAAGTAACAATGCACAAGCTCCCACATCCAATATGAATGCATCAGAGGGATTCCCAAAAATATTTATAGATAAGTTGGAGGTGCCCCCTTTCTTACCGAGCTTACATATATTTATTAAAATTTTGTACAACTATTTGATTGACTCAGGGGATTCATGTAACATTATGTTGCTTTCTATCTATCAGAAGTTGGGAATGATTCCTCAAGCCATAAACAGAGTGATGATACAGATGGAAAAAACATAAGTCAAGGTTATTGAAATACTTAAAGATGTGCACATCCAACTTGTTGTTGATCCAAGGGTGCAAGAATACATTGAAATACATATTGTAGAAATTTCAGAAACTTACGGGATGTTGTTGAGCATAAAATGGACTAAGTGTCTAAGAGGTTGTCTCTCAAATAACTTTACTCAGTTATGGTTACCATGGAAAGGATTAAACAGTCAAATCAAGATCGATGTTGAACCCAAAATCAAAAGAATGATTACAAATTACAATGTCCCAAATGAGGTGTTGTTTACCAAAATTGACTTGGGTACGTATCAAATTGACAACATCCTTATGTTCCAAGTCAAAGTGACCGATGCTTATAATGGAAGTCCCATACAAGGTTTACAAGACTTTTAGGTTGAAGAATAAATCTTTCAAGACTTAATTAAAAATATGACCACAAACTTGAAGCATTTGGGTCAGGATGCTGACCCTAACACACTATTACTACCCGGGTTTTTTTGATTACATCAAGTGGGTCATTCTGAATTCACATGCACAAGTTTTAAAGATGAACTATCTATGGTGTTGTCCCAAATCATTCAACCGACTGAGAAAGTTCAAAATTTGGGACCAAGTGTTGAGAATCTGATGTTAGACACTCTCAGTGATGATTTGTCAAACAAAGGTAGTTCATAGAACTATGTGTCTCAAACAAAAGTTTAGGCGAGAAGTGAAGACCCAGACTCACATGGAAAAAATATCACGTAGCATGGAGGTAGTGAATGGAGTTCCTTAGATGATGGTGCCTTACCACCTTACAAGTAATCCCAAGCCACTCAACATATCAAAGATTAAAGGCCCTCAGGTGTTGATGACGTGCAAAGGGAAGATAAAAGGAAAATTATTTTTTTCAGATAATGAAGAGAATAAAGTATTGAAACTTGAAACACCAGGAATTCAAGTGAAGCCTCAACCCAATATATGATCGGTTAAGATACATAAAATATGCAAGATAAGTTTTGATGGTTCCAAATGTAGAGAAGGAACTAGTGCTGGGATTGTACTAATCAATCCAAAAAGTAAGTCCTTTTACATTGCCTACAAATTGTGATTTTTATCTACTAACAAAGTTGCGAAATATGAAGCATTGGTTTGAGTCCTCCTCCTAACACATGAAAAGGTAATAAAGGCTTTGGTAGTAGAAGGTGACTCTCAGTTGATCATCAAATAGGTTCGCAGCTAATATTCATGCAATGACAAAATGTTGACCACTTATCAAAACAAAGTATGAGACTTGATCGAAGATTTTGAAGCATTTAATATTAATTCTATCCCAAAAAGAAATAATGTTGTTGCAGACACACTGGCAGTGTTAGCTAGTTCACTACATCCTATGGAGAAGTCTAGATTTAAAAAGTTCTCATTCGAGCTTGTTGTTGTTCCTACTATTCTAGATAATGTTACAAACTTCCAAGTCTTCCAAGATGATCAACACATCCTTGAGTTCATCGCGTGTGCAAGTGTGTTCAAAAAACAAGTCACCGATGAAGAACTAGAAGAAATATATGGGCCAATCAACTCAAAAGATCCTGATGATCAAGGAATTATGAATCTGAAAACTAATTCCATACCCAAGGGTATGGTGCCATTGGAAAGGATTTTTGACAAAGTTGACTTAGCTACAAAAGGACAACCACAACTAACACTTGGGGGTGACGAGAGTGAAACATATAACCTTAGGACTGAGGATGACCCAAGGGAGGTACATATTGGGAAAGTTGCTACTGAAATTGAGCAGAGCAAGCTACCAAACGATTAGAGGAGGAAAGGGTTTCTCAAAACCAAGTACAAAAGGAGGCTATTAATTTGGAGACTACCACAGAGGTAGAAATGACCAAGGATGACTTGGTTTTAGATGAATTTTAGTTATCAAATTTTGAGAATACTCCCAAATTATTTGATCCCCGAAGTCAATTTGTTAATCCAAATTTTGACTCCACTACAACATTAGCACAAAAACTCTTCCAAATGAAAGGATAGGTGGGAGCTACTACTTCTTAGACACAATTACATGTTCATCCATCCTTCAATGAAGAACCTGAGATGGAAGAGGATATAGGAGAGAAGGATAAAGGTGATAGAATAGTCATATAGATGGTAGAGCTCAAGGAGGGAGAAGTTGATACCAACCCAACAAATAAGGAACCCAAGGGTTATGACTTGGTATAAGCTGCTCAAGAGCCACAAATTTTGACTCCACCACCTCCATCAATTTCATAGGTAATAGCCAAACATGTTCCCTTACAAAAGAAACAATAAATGACTACTGGTTTGTTGGCAAAACTATTGGATGATTCATCTCCTGAGGAAGAGAAAGAAGAGACTCCTAAGGATGTGGATGATAAAGTAGAAACAAGAGACTAGACAAAAAAAAATGACTTCCTTCACCACCTCCATAAAGAGATGCAACTCTGGAACAAGAACAACAACATGATGAAGAAAGGAAGGAGGAAGAAAAGGAGACACCAGATAACTCATAGATAGGGGAAGTATCAAAGAAGGAAGGATACAAAGAACAAGAGGAAGATGAAGAGGATCACAAAGGAACTTATTTTCTAAACATAGCCCCCATATGAGCCTTTGATAGTCTCCACCAAGCCTACTTGGTTGGATAAGGAAATACAACCCTAGATAAGGACATAAATAAAATAAGAATATGTTAATATGCCTACATTGGGGCAGACATTCCATAGGGTAGAGCCTAGCCAAACCACTCAAAGGATGTCATATGTGAAATAGGATGATAGAGGGAAGTGGAAGGCTTAGGTCGCAACACCTCCTCCTATGATGAGCATCACCGATTTAACTCCTAGAGATTACATCAAAGAGGAAGTTTATTTAGGAGAACCCACCCATGAAGGTGGTAAGGTGCTGGCTTCTTTCAGCTTGAGGCAATTATTTAAGTAGTTGGACAAAAATGAAATAGGGATTCATGGTCTCAAAGAAAAGGTTGCAACCCTAAAGGACTATGTGACTAAGCTGGTTGGCCCTATTGACCAAAATCCTCCAGAGGTTGCATTACAAGACATGGTTGAGAAGAGAGCCCCCAAGAATCTACCAATCCCTTTGTAAAAGAAGCTATGGGTTGGAAGTCTGGATTTGAGGAGTTCAGAGTTGAAACTATCCACACAATTTTGAAGTATTTCAGAACCATCCTCATTGAAGTGACACAACTCATGGAATTAATGGAAGGAGAACATGGCATCTATGAAAAGATAGAAAAATTGTGGTAGACACTTCGAGATTTGAGAGTCACAAGAAACCAACACTTTCAAATTTTGGTAAAGTTATATGAGGGAGCAAAGCTGGACAATTTTGATGAGTGGGTCCCTGCCATTAGTATCTTAATTCAAGACTACTAGGAGAGGTTAAAGAAGGTTGAGAAGAGGAGAAAGGAAGCTATGCTATGGGTGGAGGATATTGGGAAATTCTTTGAGGGAATGGACTTGGTGCTATATGAGGATGATGATAAGAAGTTGATTCTACAAGGATTATTGTTTAGTAGTTTATAAGAATTTTGGTTGGGGTAAATATCAAGGAAGATCTACAATAATTGTTTTATTTCAGAGAGGATATGAGTTACATAATGGAATGCATAGATGAAATTAAAGTGTTCAGTTTAAAGCTCACCTCATTTTGGGTAAGGTCGAAAAGGCAATTGGAATTTATTAAGCTGCCCAATTTTGATGAAGTCCAGGATATTATAGAGAGATTATGCAAGGTTCACCCAAACATTCTTCTGGAGAGCTAAGAGCCATGTTTGATACTTAGCCATTTTTTTTATTACTGTAGTCATTTGTGATACTTAGCCAATTTTGAGGACTGAAATCATTTTTCATACTTAGCCAATTTTCAGAGATTTATTTTTCAGAGGTCCACAACTCCGAAAATCCAAAGTCACCAAACTTCGAGACTTATTCATTTTTCAATACGACATTTTTTTGGAGGTCCACAACTCTGAATTTCTTGGGCACGTTTTTTTAAATCATTTTTTTGCAAAAGGTCATTTTTGGGGTAGATTTCATGCAAACTAGAGATCTTTTTTGCAATTCAAGGGGTCTTCTACTAGTTTCATATAAGAAGAGTAGTTGGATCCATTCATTTCGGGCATGAACATCAAAAAGAAGATCAATCACATACAAAAGAGAAGAAGAAACAATGGAGCTACAATTCAAATTCCTTCATTTTAGGGGCTGATTCCAGTATGATTTTGCATGTATTTGGTGTAAACATAGATGAAAATCCATGAAATCTTGTTATCTATCAGTTTAGGAGTAGTTTTTCATTGTTAAACTCTAGATTAATTTTATTTACACCATGTTTGTTGTAGATGAAACCCTAGTTATGGGTTTCTAATTTCCAAGTTGAAGCACTATATATTTGATTATAGAGATGTAATTAAGGTCGATTTCTTTATGTAATAAAGCTATATGTTATCGGTGCTTCATTTTGGGTGTGAATGTTTTTTTCTATGCAAAGTTTATGAATATGTGTATGCTTGTTCATTTATTTCAAAGAGCCAACTGTGTTTTATTGTGAATGAATCTGCGATTAATTAGTTTGGAGTTTATCATTGTTGTTTCATCTTATCATGGAAAATGATTGGAAAGATCCATTTTATTGGTTCATGAATAAATTTGACTCATCTGTGCATACATCTGGTGGCTTCACGATTTGATGAATTTTGAGAAATCTTGCATCTGGGAAAATTTTCTTCAAAATATTGCATCTTCTTAATATGGAATTATGAGTTTGTTTGATTTATGTTTTGTGGGTTTCCATCCTTTCATCATTTAATTCATAAGCTTGATTCAACGATGGTTTATGTCCTTTAGATTTCATTTTCAACAAATTTGCTTATATTTCTTGTTACTCAATCTTTTTAAATTTTTGGAAATTGGTTAAGAGAGGAAATCATTGTAGGATTTAAAATTAGATTTACATTGATAGGAAATTGCATTCATTGAAAATTTGAGAAAATACAAAAAATGCTAAAGTTTTTTTTGCGGCCTGAAGTTGTAATCATACCAGCAAAGGCCTCTTTGTGAAAATTCACATTTATCTTCAATTGAGCTTTCTAAGCAGTTGTACCATGACCACAAAGAACCTTGGGAGTAACTTAGGTATTCTTTCAAGAGGGAAATGCATCACTTATTCCTAACTATTTTTTATAAAGGTAAATATAGGTTTTGAATGGAACCCGAAACTATTTACATCTTAGGATAAAAAATAGACAACAAAAACCCTTACAAACATCGAAAGTTTGCTACACAAAAAAAAGCAAGACCCTAGCCAATCCAAAAAGAAATCCAAAAAGAGTTACAAAGAGTAGCCAAAAAATATTTTCCAGCACTTTGACCATAAAAATACCAGCACAAAACAAAAAGGAAGACTACTTGTTAGTTTCCAAGGCCTTCTCAGCCTCTTTTTGCAAATCTTCCATCTTTTAAATGGATTCTTTCAGTGTTTTCAGCTCCTTAGGCATTTCTAGAAGTTTCCCTTCGAGTCTGCTTCTAGTTCTAGTCCCCAAACCCGAGCTCCCAACATCTTCCTCCATCGTGATAGTTGTGTTCTGTAGCATGCTACTCTCTAGATAAGCATAAAGTGCCTTTAGGTTAATCACTGAGACTTTAAGTCCCTCATTGCTGTGCTTTAATATTTCATTGATAATGTACCCATTGTAGCTTATTTTTTCGTTCATATATTTCAACTTCTCCTCAACCAAAGCACTAATTCTGGCCGTAATCTCATCATTCAAATTATTTTTATTTACCTTCATCAAAAGGTCCTTTTCTAGCTTTTCCAGCTTAACTTTAAAGGGTTCCATGGCTTCTTCCATATCCTTCAGGTTCTGCCTCATTTCTTTCACGTCCCCGCTGATTCACTTCTCCAGTTTAGTGTTGTGGTCCTCTTTTCTCTTGGCCTCTTGTAGGATTTTTTCATCAATGTCAAACCTGACATTAATCTTCTTTCCTTTTCCATTTCTCTATTTTTTCTGATTTCTTTCTCTAGCCCTAAAATTTAGCTACTCATTCAAATCATCCTTGTCTTTGCCCTCATAATCCTTCTCCTCGACTTTTTCTTCTTCTTCCTCCTTCTCTTGGTCTTCTTCTTCGTTATCCCTATTTTAAACCTCCTTATTTATCTCATCTTTCTCATTCTTAGTATCTTCCTTTAGAGCCTCTTCCTCATTTATAGGGGCCTCCTCCTCATTCATAGGTTCTTCCTCCATGTTCTCCTCCTTTGTCATTTCTTCTTCATTGCCCCGAGGGGAAAGGTTTTGGTCTTCATCTTCCTCACCTCTGTCCAGAGTTTCCTTCTTCTTATTCCTTTCCCTTTTCTTGGAGTCAGCCTTTTTCCCTTCCATCTTGATTCTCTTCACTTTCCCTTTAACCCTTTTAGGAATGGGTTCTGGGATGTTATCCCTAGCATAGTCAGCGATAAGAAAAATTAGCCCTTCATGCAGCACAGGATTGTTGGACTTTTTCCCGTGCTCCATAATGTTGTTATTCAGAGAGCTAAGCAAGAAAAAAGGAAACAAAAATTTGTTGTTGTGTCTAAAATGATTCACCAAAACAAAGTGAAGGTTGTAAATTTTAGAGAAGTGCCCATCTAGAGTGAAGTACTCGATCATGACTTTCAGAATGTCAGCCCAAATACTCTTAATTTTTGTTATGTCTACATAATATCCAGACCCTTTACTCAGGAGCGCTTCTTCATCTTCAGATTTGGGGAAAATATTGAAAGCTTGCAACCGCATACATTTTTTATCCCTATAAAAATTCATACCTTCTATAGACAAACCGATAATCTCAGAAATAGTGTTCAGCGTGAGCGAGAAGGACTTACCCCACAGGTTAACCTTGCCATTAGCCCAAGCAGCCGCAAATTTTTTTGTTACTTCTTTATCAAATCCATGTAGTCTTTCCATGTACGAAGTCACTCCACCGTGCTTCAGCTTTCTCCATATTTTTTTCTCTTGTTTCCATTTCATGCAATCCAGTGGCTCCTCCCTTCACAAACCTCCTCCCATTTTCTTTGAGATGTTCTGAAATTTCAGGATTCTAGATATCGAGAAATTGATACACTTCTGGTTTCTATTTTTCAAGTTGTAAGAAATAACCCACAAACTGTGTGAGGTTAAATCGTTCATTATTTTCACACCCCTCTCTTCAAAGCTATCACTTCCCACTAACTTAAGTGTCCTATTCATCATTAGTTTTAGTATTAATAGTGCCTTCCTTGTGATTAATCTTATAGTACTTGATAAGACTTAAGATCTTGGTATTAAGATCCACTTCCCTTTGCAAAATTAGGTGACATCATTATGGGCCCCCATATTGGAAAAACCATCCACAGGATTTTTTCTTTCACGATATACGTGGGAAATATAAATTTCCTGAAACATTTGAAGAGTAGAGTTAATTTTATCAATAATATGGGCAATAGTCCACGAAACCTCATTCTTTCCTTTAATACAATTTATTATATTTAGAGAATCTCCCTCCAGCTAGAGCTTCAAACATCCCAATTCTTTAGCCAATAGCACAACTTGAAGAGCTTCCTTATCTTCCGCAACATGGTTTGTTTGGATTCCTAGAGGAGAAGCTACAAATCCAAGATAATTTCTAGCCCAGTCCCTGATTAATCCTCCCACTCTAGCCCTTCCAGGATTTCCTTTAGTTGAGCCATCAAATTTTCCTTTAAATTGTCCTTTCACTGGAGCAGTCCACATGGTGTTTTCTCTAGAGCTAGGGTCTTTGTTTCTTTGACCCTATAGGTTCCAATTTAAGATGTCTTTGAAGTCTTGATATTTATTCTTAAGAAGAGAATCTCTTGAGAGAGTACATCTGAAATTTTCCATTAAGCTTCTACAGACTTGATTTGCAAAATTCTCATAAGGAATGAGTTTATCCCTAAAAAATTTTTTGTTTCTCTCCTTCCAAATTCTCCATGTGAAGTGGGGGAGAAAAAATTTCCAGAGAGTTTTAATTTCTTGTCCAAGGAAAGGGCAAGCCCATTGGTTTACTAAATCTTGAATATTTTGAGTTTTCACCCATTCTAGATGAATCTGTTTGAAAATTGAATCCCACACCTTTGTAGTATAGGAACATTGAATCATCATGTGATTACAAGATTCAGCTTCAGAAAAACACAGGAAACATCTATTGGGCATATTAAAGCCCCTTTTGCAAAGGTTGTCCACTGTGAGGATTTTTTTTCTGAACAAGTAACCAAAAAAACATGTTAATTTTAGGGGTAAGCTTTTGATTCCATACTTGAGAGCAGAAGGGACGGTCTTCTTGGGCAGAGAGAAGGGTTAAAGTAGAGGAAACAAAGAATTTTCCATTTGCCTCAAGACCCCAAATCAAGGTATCCTACTCATTGTCTCTTAAGAACCAATGATTAAGTTGCTTATTCACTATTTTGAAGTTTTCATCAATAGGACCCAAATAAATCCAGTCCTCATTGATCCAAAAATACAACACCAACTCCCCAATTATCTAGTTACTATCTTGAATGACAAAGAACCATTCCTAATTTTCATTAAGGGCTTTTTTCTTCAGCCATTTGTCATTCCAAAAATTAATCTATCTGCCATCTCCCAGCTTCCATCTAACCCCCTTCCTAACCAACTTCTTTCCTTTATAGATACTATTCCAAATGAAGGAACCTTGGATATCCATAGGATTCCTTAAGGTTTCATCTAAGGATTTAAGATGATATCTAATCTTTAGTATAGTGTTCCATCCCTTTTCCTCTTCAAATATTCTCTAGCATTGTTTAGCCAACAAAGCCTTATTTGTGTTTTTTATGCTTCTTATACCTAGCCCTCCATGTTTATTCAGTTTACATACCACATCCCAGGCAACAAGTCTGAGCCTTTTCTTCTCTTCAACACCAGACCAAAGGAATATTTTTTGAATTTTTTCTATCAAATTATCATACTTCTATGGAATTTTGAAGAGACTAAGAGCGTAGACTGGAAGTTTTTGGAGAGTGGATTTCAGAAGTTGAACTTTTCCATCTTGTCTCAAAGTCACTCCTTTCCAGCCAGCTAGTTTATGGTGAAATATTTCTAAGATGCCATTCCAAATAGAATCATCAGGTTTTAGACATAAGGGAAGGCCCAAATAAGAGGCAGGAATCATCCCTATCTTGCATCCAAGGATAGTAGATATTTTTCTTTATCTTTCTTTAGGAGTATTACTAAAATACAAGGAACTTTTCTCCCGGTTTATGAATTTCCCTATAGCATTAGTATAGGTATTCAGAGCCATTTTCATGTTCCTAGCTTCTTTCACTAAGGCTTCCCCCATCATGATGGTGTCATCAAAAAATGATTCATGCGAGCACTTCTATCTTGGAGAAGGCTGGAGGCCAATTATCTGACCTTTAATCACCAGACTAATAATATATCTCCCAAGAATTTCCGCCATGATAGAAAAAAGGATAGGAGATATAGGGTCTCCTTTCCTCAAACCTCTAGAGGGATGAAATAAATTAGAAGAGCCTCCATTGACAATAACAGAGGAGGAGATAGTAGTAACTAGTTGCATAATCAGTCTAACCACATCCTTATCAAAACCAAAAGATGATAAAATATTAGAAAGAAAGGACCAATCAACTCTGTCATAGGCTTTCCACAAATCCAACTTCATCAAGAAACCTTGTTTTCTGGAGACTTCTAGGGAATGAATATTCTCATGGAAAAAAATGATGGAATCTAGGATTTGTCCCCCTAGAACAAAGCCGTTCTATTGGGGTGAAATCAAATTAGGCAAAATGTTCAAGATTCTAGAAGTGATAACCTTAGAAATAATCTTGTACAAGGAATTACAAAGGCTTATAGGCCTAAATCCATCAAAAGAGTTAACTCCTCATTTCTTAGGGATGAGGGCTATAAAGGTGGAATTGAGTTACTTTAAGATTGTTTTAGTACCAAAGAACTCCTTGACAACATGACAAACATCTTTACCTGTTATGCTCCAAAAATGCTGAAAGAAGAACAAATGAAAACCATCAGGTCCTAGGGATTTTTCTCCCTCAAAGGAGAAGATAGCCTTTTTAATTTCTTGATATGAAGGAATGGCTTTAAGGTAGGCATTTGTCAGGATATCCTCTTTACTTGGTATCGAATCCAACAATTTTTCCTGGTCTTCCAGGTTAAGGTTTTGATCCTTAGATAACAAAGTAGCAAAGTACCCCAACATTTTTTCCCTTATCTCCTCTTCTTTAGTGATGATACCTCTTGTGGAAGATAAGGAATGAATCTTGTTTATGGCATTGTGTTTAAGAGCTGTAAGGTGAATAAATCTAGTGTTTTGTCTCCTGACTTTAGCCAGAGAGATCTGGATCTCTGCCTCCAGAAGGTCTCCACCTTAGCTATTATATTATGGTAATCCGCAAGAACTTGATTCTCCTGAGCTTTCATATTTTTAGTCGGACCATTTCTTTGAATTTCCTCATGAGTTTCTTTCAGATCAATTTGGATCTTATTCTTAGACTAAAAAATATCCCCATAAACATCCTTGTTCCATTATTTCACTTTAAATTTAACATTAGCCATTTTCTTGACCACTTTAAACATTTCTATACCATCCACTTTTATGTTCCACCACTCCCTAATTTTATTCTCCAAGTCAGGATGGTCTAGCCACATCTTCTCAAATCTGAAGGGCACATTTCTTTTTCCTGAGAAGGGAACAAGAAGAAAAGGAGATGCGAAATGGTCTGATCCAATTCTGGGGAGAGAAGATAGAGAGAAGGAAAAGTTAGAATACCAATCTAGAGTGATGATCACCCTATCAAGCTTGGCTTGGATTAGATCAACACCAACTCTATGATTAGACCAAGTATAGTTTAATCCTTCCAGATCAACATCCAGAAAAACTTCATTAGTGATAAAATCCATCAAATCAACCCTACTTTCCACTTGGGTAATATTCCCTCCCAATTTATCTTCCTGCTTCAGAGGGGTATTGAAATCCCCCATGATCATAAAGTTGTTCTCAATGTAGGTTTCCCTAGAATAATGCAACTTCTTCCATAGTTTTAATCTTCCTAACTTCGTGTTTAGAGCATAAACATTAATGAGAATCTAGGAAAAATTATCCTTAAGACTACAAACTTTCACTACAAGAAATTTTTTCTCTTCTTTCAAAAGCTGGAAGTTGAAACAATTTTGATTCTAGAAGATAGCCAGCCCCCCAGACGCCCCTTCAGAACTACTTCCAAAGTTGCCCCCCTTTTTTATCAGATTAATTTTCTCAATCTTTTCTTTTAACTTCTTAGTTTCTTGAATCATCAGAATATTCAGTTTAGAGTCTCTCGCTAGATTCCTAACTATATCTTGCTTATGAGGAACATTGAGTCCTTGAATGTTCCATGAAATGACCTTCATTTAAGGGTTGGACAATAAACCTAGTTTATGGTGAGCTATTTACCATCCACTATGTTCTATTTTTCTTCCTCTTCCCTTTGGACTTTGTTAGATTTCCTTCCTCTATCTTCTCTTGGGGTTCCAGTGTCTTCTTTTTGTTGTCCTCTTGTCTGAACTCCTCCTTACTTCTGAGCCCCATTCTTTTTAGCTGACTTCAAGATGGAGATCCCCATCAAGGCACTCTCAAGTTTCTTCCCTGAGTTTTTATTATGATCATTGGCAATAGTGTCTCCTTGGGGAGATCTAAATCCTTTCTTTCCTAATCCTTTATTTGAGTCTCCCACCTTTGTCCAAGTATTATGCTTCTCCTCTAGATCTATTAATTTATTTTTGTTCATATTTTCCAAGAGTTTTATCTCTATTGGGATTAAAGGAGAATCCTTATTATTTCCTCTTAGTAGAGAGTTATGATCCTGATCAATTTTTGTACTAGTTGCCTGGCTATCCTCCGTTCTCTGAGTGGTTAAGACATTTTCTATCCCTATTAGGGAATCTTCCACCCTTGAATCCATTTTTGTTTCTTCTCCTTTGGGAGAAACCACACTATCTTCCACCCTTGGATCCTTTAGTGTTTTATCTCCTTTGAGAGGTTCCACACTTTCTTCTATTTTGTCTTTTAGACTAGTCAACTCATTTATCCTTTCTTCTGAAACTTGTTTTTCTATTTCTTGTTCTTTGCTAGTTTGGGTTTCCCCTATTTTCTCCTTTTGATGGACCTCAACATTCTCTTAAGAGTTACCTTTTGTCTTCTGATCCCTATTTTCTTTAGATATATTTGAAGGGAGAGTTGCTTCCTCTAGTTTTTTCTTCCACTCCAATCTCTGGCCTTTATTTTGTTCCCGCACCTTCATTTTTTCCTTTTGAGGTTTTTGAGGGCATTATTTTTCCCAGTGACCAAATTTATTTCATGTGAAGCAAGAAATAGGCATAGATTCATATTCAACCTCTTTCTTACATGTCCCCAACTTCAATTTCATTGTAATAACTTGTGGAAGATCCACATTTTGCTGTATGTTCACACAAATCCCAGCATAAACTTGTCTAGTCCTTGCTGCTGTCATTAGGTCTATGGAGAGAAGATCCCCAAAAGCACCAGCAATAGCTACCAGTATATCCATGTGCCAATATTCCAAAGGAATCCCAGGAAGATGAACCCAAACTGGAGTAGCTGTGAAAATATTGTCATTATAATCGAGGCTTGTCGTCCATTTCTGCAATGATAAAGAGGATTTACCCATCATCCAAGGACCACCACACAGAACTTTTGATAAGTCTTCCCCATTAGAGAACTCAAACAAGAAAAATCCTTTTGGCATAGAAACAATGTCAACTTGGCCTTTGAGCCTCCATTTCTTATCCGCAAAGGACCTTACTAGGTCAATATTTGGTCATAGACCCATAAACTTTCCAACCAAGGTTGAAGCCATGATTGACACAATATGATCAACAATCGAGTCAGAAATGATAGTGCCAAAATATCTCTTAAGTGGATCAGATAAAATATTCACCTTTGGGAATGAAGATTTGCCAGTGGGTTTAACCCCAAAAAGACCCGACCAGTTCCCCTTACCTAGAGTCAAGGAAAATCCATGTGAATTACCTTCTAGCGGTTTTAATGACTCATCATCAACCATAGGATTTTTAAGTTTTTCCACCTCTTTCCCCATGACAGGACCGTCATCCTTGTTGGATAGAACCAACATTGACCCACCAGATTTTTCCTCATCATCTGACGATGATCTAACAACAGATCCCACTTCCACTATCATAGATCCCACTATAGACCCTTCATCTCCCAACTTCCCTCCTGTGCTTGAATTCAAAAACCCACCTCCCGCTCTTTCCCCTCCTCTAGATCGCTCCCGCTCCATCCTTACCACACCCCGTGATATTTTATAAGACAACAAGGTATCACTTATTCCTAACTATTACTTTTTGTAAAAATGATGCTCAACACCTCCAATAAATCCCCTTTTAAATAAATTTTAAATTTATTTATTCCCTCCATATTCTATTATTCCTCTAAACCTTGATGAATTTGAGTTTAATATTAAACCCACCTAAACTCCTAGTCTACACCCATAACCTCACTTGTTAAACCTACTCTCATTGCTAATCCCCCACTAATCACACTTAAAATTTGATTCCTAATTTTTTATCCACTAATGGGTCGCTCACACATGTGAGAAACTCATCCCAAGGAAGCCACCCAACTTCTTTAAATTCTCCAACTATCTTCTTACAACCTTGTCCCCCACTCTTTTCCCCAATAATTCTCACACATGTGTGAGCAACCTTGAGCCTCTCAAATCTTAAATGCTCCAGTTTGAATTTTTGGCATGGTATGCCATTTTTCCCTTGTGTCCCTTATGTGGCTCCTATGTGGATTCCACATAGGCTCCACCTCATCCAAGCCCTTACCTTCCCTCCAAAAATCTATAAATAGGAGGTCTCCCTCCTTGCAATTCATCATTCATTTTGTGCATTGTTATCATGTTAGTATTGCTCTAGGATTTTCATAGTTATTTTCATGCTTTTCAATATTAGTTCATTGTTTAGTCTAGGAATCACATTCTAGGTTAATGATGAATAAATATTTGATTAATCTTGCATCTCATCTAAGTTTCATACTTTGAATTTCTATTTGCATCAATGGTGAAAGCTTGAGACAAGCTCTTCATACTTATTCTTGAGCTCTTCATCAATCCATTAGTTTTCATTTTAGAATCAATCATCTCAAACAAGCAATCAATAGTGGGATTTGTATTTTTTAGTGGTAGAGCACACCCACATTCCTCTCTAAGATCAAATCAACAAGTCTTGGGTGCACTTGTTTGGCTCATTGGAGGTTATGTTGGAAGCCATTATGTAGTTACAAGTTTTATGAATATGTTAGATTATATTGTTTTACAACTAACATTTACATGTTTGAGCTTGTTCCACACAGGTAGGGTTTTCATCATATACATTTTGGTACGCCCAATGGGACCCATATCCCTAAAATCCTTTTCAAATTTTTGAAAACCTGTCATTCACACGCCGAAGTCACAAAATGTCATATCTAATTATACAGTTTCATCTCCGCTCTGGCTTCGTTGTCTGTGCAGATCGTCATCTCCACTGAGAGACTAACGTCTTCACTCTACTAACATAAATTTAAATCTTTTTTCTAAATGTTATAAACTTCTTTTTATGGCATTCTAACAGAATATAATTCAATTTTCTAACAATAGTACAATTTCATGAAATTAAATGCTGCTAAAAATTTGAATTTTTCCTGCCACATGTAGCTGACTTTTTCTGTTTGCAGATCATCGTCTCCTAAGATAAATTGTCTTTTATGCTCCTTAGATTACGTGCAAGTAACCGGTGACACATTACAGTCTAGTGTTGATTTTTTTGTTGACCATCATCTACATAGATCATCATTTTCACTTTGAGATTGTCATCTCTAAGCTGGGACAAAGAGCTTTAAATTTTGTTGGATTTCATGTTACTGATCTGCCTATCTTCTAGAACTTTTCAGATTGGAAGACTCTTTGAAGCTACTAATCATTGTATGTAAGTTTCTCATTGAATACTTAGTTTGAAATGGAATAAAATCATATTTTTTGCAGGATGTTGTGACGAATAATTGAACTCCAAACTACTAATGCTTGTTTTGCAAGTTGCCTAGGAGATACGAACAAACTTCATGTCTTTGATTAACTTATTTTTCTTAGGCATATAATTAAAGGATTTACTTGTAGTGATTTATTGGGTAGTAGGGAAGTATTCTCTTGCCTCTTAGAGGTAATCATAAACCTTAACCTACTTTATTCATCACCTACAAGTAAAACCTAGGTAAATGAATGTGTGTTTGGAGTGCTTAGGAGAAGCAACTTTAGCAGGATAGTATGCTCTTGTCTTTAAAAGACAATCAGAAATCCTGACCCTCGGTTGTTATCCAATTTTCATTTTATGTTTACCTATTAGAGGGCCCATCATTGAGGAAAAAATCTCGCAGGAATGGCCCAAGTGGGAACAAGGCAAAGCCAACCTCCTTTGACCCACTATAAATAAATACCTCCTTGAGATTAAAGTCTCAGAGAGAATATATATCTTTTTCCTGGTCTCCTCTAGGATCTATAGGATCTAAATAACATTTACACTATTGTGAGGCCTTGTATGATTCATAAGATATATTTTACATATTCACTTACTAGACATCCTAGAGTAGAAGATTATCTAGTTCACCTCTGGAAGGCTCATTATCTTTGTGCAAGGAAAGGGAATAATCCATCCTGAAGAATATACTCACCATACGTATCCCCTTGAGCATTTTAAAGTGGATAATATGACATTAGAGGTCTCATTACATAGTACATCCTTTGATTTTATTCTATATAGCTCTCACAAAGGTAAAAATACAAGCACTCCCTATGAGGTGGCATGACCATGTGAGCTAAAGGGATATCAAACTGTGGGCAAAGGTTTTGAGGACTAAGACAATTCCTTAGGGTAGGAACTACTTGTACTATCTTCATTGCTACAGACCATGTAAAAACACAAGGTAGCTTGAAAAATTCATTTGAAAATACACTAAATGAATTCCTAGAATTGTATAAGCTTCCCAAATCACAAATGCTTGTCTCCTGTAAAGTTTATTTGTTCCTTATAGGGCTATTTTCATACGCGCATTTTCAAAACTTGAATACTCCCATTTGAATCAAGGTACACTTAGCATAGTTAATGCCTTGATATAGGATTAAAATTAGTTCTTTCCAATGAAAAAATGAACCAAATCAGTAAACGACCAGTCCAACCCATTAAAAACTCAATATTTTCATAAGAATCCCCAATCACTGTCTCTAACATGAGATTGTTGTCTCTGTAGATGATTGTCTACATATGAGATTCATTGTCTCTGTCAGAAAACAATGAGCTTAAGGACCTTGAAAATAGTGGCTATTTGGGCTCACCTACCCGACCATCTTGTTGTTTTGACCCAATTGATCATCTAGAGTCCAAAATTGTGAATTTCCTGATCCATGCCTGATTCAGGGAAACATAATAGAGTGAAAATCCAACTACCCCGTGTGTAAAAAGAGAATAAAATAGCCAATTAGAATTCCAATAAATATCAACATCTCATGAACTCAATCTGACAAGAAATACAAGAACGTGAGAAGTACAAAAAAATAATCTTCAACAACATGATTTTATAGTTCATGAGCAAGTATCATTTGAATCATGTCTTTTTCAAACTTAAGAGATACGATTAGAACTTTTCAATTCCACCATTTCACCACATCACCCTCTACCATCATCACTTTTCAGGAGCATCATCATTATCTTGGACCTAAATAGATTCATTGTCTTGATTGAACCACATCCAAACAAAGTCAACTCTTATCAAACTCCTTCATACCTTCATCAAGATCCCATCAATATTTAGGTTTGAATATTTTATCAAAGTGTCATTCAAATTATTATCCTTAATAATCCTGGTTGAATTGTGTTTCTTAGGAACACACTCCGTTGTGAGTGACCAGTTTGATCTAATCAATATCTTATTTTTCTTGAGATCATTAGTCTATCTCTGAGTAGAAGAAAGATATCATCAAATCATCCAATCATTTGTGCTCAACATGATCTCATTTCACCAAGGTTATCTGAAACATTTATCATCCCAATCAAATATAATTGAGGCCCTTCCCTCACCATTATCCAATCATCAAATCAATCATTCTTAAGGCCCTGCCATCTCAGTCAAACAGGTCCAAATATTTTCTCTTATTCTCAAATACCATCCTTCATCTGTCATCAAATCCTCCATCCATACCATTTTTAAGAATTCACCTTTCATCTTTTATCTATCAAAGGTCACCATTTTATGGTTTTTACTTGATCACAAGATAAAAACATGAGGTGCTCTCGAACAAATACCGATCATAAAAATGAGAAGTACTTCGCTCATAAGTTCTTTTAGGATAATGAAATAGTACAAGTTGAAGACATCACTAATTTCCCCAAAGAAAATGAATTAGTGGATCATGATGAAAGACCTACCCGATTTAATGACTTCCTTAGTGATCCCTGCAACCTACAGATGGTTGAAAAGGCCATTAGTAAAAATAGTGGGGAAATCTTCCTAAACCTTATCAAGAATGGTGTCACAGTACCTATTGACTTTGATGAGTCTCTCCTTGTCAACAATATCATTAGGGCCACAATCACTGCAAACATGACCATAACGTCACCCTCTAATGCAACATCATCCCAAGATAGAGGCAAGGCCATTTCTATTGGAATTTCTACATCAATCCCTGCATCAACCTCATAACTAACATTTCAATTAATAGGGGAACAAATTCAATAGATCCTTAGTGTTTTTCCTAGAATGACCTTGTATAATAGCACCCATACTATGAAAAACACCTCAATCATTGTTATTTCTAGTGTCATCAACATAGGGCAAAAATATATTCCTTTATCTACACATCCAGTTTCATCATCATAATTCTTGTTTCCTTCATCTGCCATGAAGACATCCACTCAACAAACATCCTAAGCTTATCATTACACTTCTCGGAATCACAGTTAGGAGGTGGACAATCTTTTGGACCGTAATTCACACATCATAGTGCCTAAGACCTAGCTCAACATATCAATGAACTTAAGAGCCTTATGTATAGCATGTAAAATGGGGGGAAGAAAGAGTTCTCCTTTGATGAGATATGCCCCTAATCATTTGAAAAGTCAATCAGTATGCAATTGTTTCCTCAAAATTTTGAGATCCCTAAATTTGAGAAATACAAAGGGGAAACATATCTGGTCTAACATCTCAAAGAGTTTTATGTTGTTTTCCAAGAGGTCGTCTACAATGAGAATTATCTAAAAAGACTCTTCACCAAGAACCTTGGTGGCCCCACTCTAGAGTCTTTCATGGCCCTTCCTCATGGATTCATATCTACTTTCTCTGACCTTGCATAGAATTTTTTTGCGCAATATTCTTATAACATCAAACATCAAGCATCATTGAGTAACTTGTGCAACACCAAGCAATGGAATGAAGAAACCTTTTCCAATTTTCTACAAAGGTGGAGACACCTTGAAAATTAGATGTCTTGGAAGATACCTCATCACCACATATTTACTAGAAACTTGGGTCTTGAAATATCATTCCAAGTGAAAATGGCTTCGCATGACACTTTTGAGTCTCTTGTGAAGAAAGGGAAAAACATTGAGGATGGACTCTTACAAAAGGGTTCCATTAAACACTATACCCCTTCTAATAGTGATAAACCTAAGATTTGGACCAAAAATAAAAGGGTCATCAATGCTGGAGTGATAGATGTCAAGCTTGTCCAAAACATCCAAGCATCAAATCAAGGAATCAAAATAATTGTAATAATCGTAGCAACAACAACAACAACAACAATAATCAGAACAATTCATCATAGTAGTAACAATCTCAATAAAAGCCTTGCAATCAGTCATATATGTTTCCTCACAATAACAACAACAACAATAATAAAAACAACAATAATTCCAATCAATAACAACGTTGAATGTACACTTCTCTCTCATATCCTCTTGATGTTATCTTTCAGAAACTTGTTGATCAAAATTTGATAGTGTTTCAAAACACTAGACCTTATGACGAGAATCAACCAAAACTCGCTTGGTATAAGGATAATGAGTACTATGATTATCATCACATAAAAGGTCATGACAATAAGAAATGTATGAAGTTGAATAACTTTGTACAAGACCTTATTAATAATGGAAAGATTGAATTCGAGGGACAAATGCCATCATCATCAAATGCTCAACTTAAGATCTATAGTACTCCTTTTCCCAAGCATGATCCGAATAATGCATCATCCTTGAAGGTTGTACCATATGAATACTCAACTACCCACATTATGGGTTTTGACTCCTTCTGTGGTAATGTTGAGGAGAATAATATCTTTGACTTTGATTCCCTATGTGGGCACATTGAAGAATCCGACAACCATGTATACACCCTCAAGCTCAAGGGGGTAGATTACAATGCAACCTATCAAAAATCTAGATTCAGTGTCTAGGTCATTTCTCCACAAGCTTCTACATCTACTTCCATACGAACCACTTTGCAATATGAACTTCTCTCACAACTTAGAAAGACTCTTGCACAAATATCCATCCTTGAGTTTCTATGCACTTTGCCTATACATAAAGAAATCCTAAAACAAGCTCTATTAGGGTCTTGAATTCTTGACAACAACAATTCCTTGCAATTCCAAGCCATGATGGGAAATTTAGCCTCACAACAACACCTAGTATTCACTGATAAATATTTTTCTGGCCCTGACCACATCACAATAAGCCCTTGCATATTGAGGCCCCCATCCATCACCAAGAAATAAAAGGGGTCCTTATAGATGGTGGTATTACAAGTGAGGTTGTATTTGCACGAAAATATCAAATTGTCAATATCTGATGCAACCACTAGACTTATAGAATCCTCAAAAGGTGGTAAGTCCCTTGTCATGAATCTTATGGGGAGTGCTGACCATTTTTCCAACTGGTCAGTTCTATTTAAGGTATCAAAAACTTAGGCAGTTACCATGACCCAGGAATTGGACATCTGACTGAGCAACTATCCTCCTTTATAGAAACTCATTTAATTTATCAACCCAGGGATGTATTACTTGAAACGGGCAAGCAAAGTATATGCACCAAGGATTCTTACTCAGACTATGCTATGGCTGTAGGAAACAAATTGCTTTGAAAGGAAACTATTCTATAACTGTAAAGAATGCTTGAAAGGATATGCAGAAGGGAAAGTGCTAAAGGAATACTAAAACTTGGAAACACAAAGACTTAAAAACATAATTAGAATGCTTCAACTATTCTACCTCTTTAATTGTAGGAAGTACTGGACTATCCTGCGGCTTTGGTTGCAGGAACTATTTTAACACCAGAATTACGACACCAAGATGCATGAAACTTAAACTACATGCAAATGATCCTAACTAGATAACATGGATTCCTCACCAAGTGGGCTCCCTTGAGTGAGTATCCAAACTTAATTATATCGAACTAAATATTATCACTTCATTTGCTATTTATTGAAAAAAATGAATTACAAGATTCAACTGTAAAGAAACAAAATGTAAACTATAAATGATAATGCCATTCTTCTCGCGCAGGAGCAGGGATTTATTTAAAGAAGGAAAAATATCTAAGTGTTATCTAATCACGCCATAGAGATAGGCAGAGATTTTATTACAATTCTATTAAACGTAAAAGGAAACTATAAAATCGGAGACAAAATTGGTCCAAGAAAGAGCAAAGAACTGTTTTTGACAACAAATCTAACTTCCCACTCTCTCCTATATTTCTTCAAAGAATTTATTATGTTGCCTCAGTTTTTGCTCAACTACTGCCACCTTCATCACCCCAGATCCACTTACTAGTGTTGCGCTTGAGGTTTCTCTGTGTGCACCTGCTGTAGAATGGGTCGAGCGTCCAGTGCATGGGCACATTTTACCTAGTCAAGGTGACATCTTCTATATTGATGCGGTGCACTCCAGATGTTAGGATATAGACATTTATGATAATCAACACCAAAATATGCATACATCATTCATGTTTAAACAACTATATCATTCAAAGCGACATAACCATAATTCCAAAGTAAATAATATAACATTATCATCCAAGAATAACATATTTAAGTGTCTTAACCATAACATAGATCTAGTGAAACATGCCACATAATAATAAATGAGTAAAAAGTATTTGAAAAGGTATGATGAAAGCAGGGAAAAGATCTTAGCAAAAGCTATCCTAGGGCTTCTAAAATATGGCATTAATATGCCTCATCATTTCTGCCCCTATGAAGACTAATGTTGGTCCTCAGGCACTAAAACATTTTGGATCTTAGCAAGTACCCAGAGATCTCCTTTCTGAGTCTCGCCTCTCATGGAGGTGCCCAAACACCAGTAATATCCATTGGTGCACTCCATCTTAATCTGTCGACTTATCTCCAATTGTTCATCTACTTCATTATCAACACAATTGTACAGTGGCCACAAGAGAAGAGGAGGATGAAAGGAAAGGGGGAGCCACCTCTCAGTTCAAGTTTTCCTTCCTAGGTGTATGTATCATTAGACTCTTTTCATTGTAGCTCGTAGGTTGATAAGTGTTGGAGATTTGCTTCTGTGCAAATAATTGATCGTATGTTTGTCATTGATGACAACATATAATATACATCAGGTATCCTCTATGAAATTATCAATACAGATTTTTTGGTACTATGTGTGTTTATTTCCATGGTGTATACATGTTTTAGATGCTATGTGCATTCACATCGAGTCAGATATGCAGTTACAGTTGAGTTACAATTAATTAGTTATGGCAGTTATAGTTTATGGAGTTTATCTGTTAAGAGCCGACGTAAATACAGTGTCTCTTGATTTGTGCCTATCTTCGGGATATGCATGTTTGTATTCATGTTTAGTTATGAGTTAAAGATAATTATCCAAAGGCACTAAATGTGTTTCAACATAATCTTGATGTTAGAGTTAATTTGGTGAAGCTGACTTTGTGAAGTGTTGTGTCTATTCAGTTTGTGTTGCGTGGTCTTAATATTGATTGCGTACTCGGTTGAGCCGACAAGGAAGTTGATGAAGTGTTTCCAGATACCATCGTGATCTTATCTTTGGTGAAGATACATATAGAAGTTTAGATATGTTCATTAAGTGTAGAAAATGAAGTGAAAAAGAAAAGACAGAGAAGAGCAGAAAGTCATAAAGAATAAGTTGAAGATCTATGTGAAGAAATAGAAGTTGATTGCAATTCATTGGAATTGATCAAGACAAAAGGTCTACTCTAACAGTTCATTTACCAGATATAGTGTATATCTATTATACTAAAGGTTGTAGCCTTCACCATCTTAGCAGTGAGCTATTGGACAGTGAGTCCTCACCCTTAACAGGGTTATCTGTAAAAGACTCCTAACACGGTTTGACTTTAACCAGGTCTTTGTACTTCTTGCATTGTAAAGATCAACTCCTAATAGGGTTGTAAGATCTTCTAATAGGGATCATTATAAACTAGTGCAGTTATTTGTGGGTGCTAATTCCCATCGGGTTTTTTGCCTATTTGGTTTCCTCGTAATCAAATTGTTGAGTATTCTATTGTGTTATTTGAATCTGCATTTACTTTATATCAAATTACATTAAAGAAAGAGAAAATAATTAAATTGACTAATAACTAATTCACCCCCCCTCTCAGTTATCCTTAGGACTATTCCAATAATTGGTATCAGAGCCAAGTGCCTTGGAGAGAAATCCTAACAACTTAAGGTAGATCAGATGGCATACTTCAGGAAAGAGAGTCCTAAGTTCGTTGGATAAAACTATCTTGACTGGAAGAACAAAATGATAACACATCTTCAGTGTGTTGGATTTGAGATCTATGAGATTTCCACTCAAGAAGTTGAAATTACCACCTTGAAATATCTTGTAGCTGATGAATCTACTATGAAACAAAAGGAAGTGTTCACTAATAATGCAATTGCCAAAGAATCCCTACTCAGTGCCCTATCCGACAGTGAATTTTCTGAGATCAAGAAGATGGATAAAGCATACTCTATTTGGAAATACTTAGAAAATATGTTTGAAGGAGACATCCAATCAAAGAATGTGTGTAGAAAGACATGGAAGAAAAGATACAACAATTTAGAGATGTTTCCTAAAGAAAACATCAGAGCTTACAATCAGAGGATTAATGAAGCAGTATCAGGTATAAGAAACAATGGTGGAGAAATATCAGAGGAAGATATAATGGAAAAATTAATAACCACATTAACAACAGACTATGAGAGCAAGATCAATATCCTAGATGAGACTATGAAATTTTCAAAAGACTTCAAGAGGGAAACCTTGATCAAAAAAATATCTGCATTTGAGATATCTAGATTGAAGATAGAACCTAAAAGTGAGACAACCTTCAAAGCCACAGTCCACAACAAGAAATCTATAAGCAACTCTAGTAACAATAAAGAAGTGGATATAGAAATAGAAGAAATCATTGCTCTGATAGCCAAGAAGGAAAGGAAAGGTAAAGGGAAATATGAAGGACAACTACCATTCAAATGTTTCTCATGCAACAAAGTTGGTCACTTTGCATCCAAGTGCCCTACAAGAGTCAAGAAATTCAGAACAGATTACAAACCTAAGTACACTAAAGAATGTTATCATGCTGAGGATGGTGTAACTGATGATGACTTAGGAGAAGATGAAATTGGATTTTTTTCCATTAAATACATTGATAAGATGCTTGAATACATGGACAAAGAAGATGAAGTAAAAGAACAAGAGTTAGCATTAGTTTCAAAAGCTAACATCAGAACTGACTGGATCATTGACAGCGGATGTTCACACCACATGACAGGAGACAAAGATAGATTTTTACATTTGGACAAGTACAAAAGTGGCATGGTTAGATTTGGAGATAAAAATCCCAAACCTATCATAGGAAGAGATTCTATCACCCTAGATGGAAAGAACAAGACAGATGATGTTCTCTATGTTGATGGTTTGCATCATAACTTACTAAGTGTTGGACAGTTGCTTGATAAAGGATATCAGTTGGAATTCAAAAACAACCAGTGCATCATTAACAACAAAGAAGGAGACATGATTGCATCAGGATCAAAGACCAAAGGTAATGTTTTTTAGCTCAAATCAGAAGTAAGTTGTTTTTTTTCAAAAGTAGATGACAGCTGGCTATGGCACAAGAGACTTTGTCACATCAATTTTTACAATATAGTCAAGATAAGTAATGTAAAGGCAGTAAGAGACCTTCCTAGCATTACAAGACTAGTTGAAACCATGTGTAGGGAATGTGTGATGGGGAATCATGTGAGAACCTCATTCAGGAGCAAACAAAACTCTGCAGAAAAAAATTAGATCTGATACATACAGACCTATGTGGACCCACTCAAACAAGATCATACTACGCATAAAGGTTTTTTTTTTTTTGTTGATTATTTCTTAAGGATGATGTGGGTTGCACTCTTAACGGAAAAATCTAAAGCTTTTGAGAAGTTCAAAGTATTCAAAGCTAAGGTTGAGAATGAATCTGGATTAAAGAAAAAATGTCTGAGATTTGATAGAGGAGAATTCACCTTTGGCCAGTTTTATGACTACTGTGAAGAACATGGAATCAAAAGATAGTTAAGTGCACCCAGAACCCCTCAACAGAATGGGATAGAAGAAAGGAGTAACAAGATAATACTTGACACAGCGCACACTATCATGATTGAAGGAAAGGTTTCCCATACCTACTAAAGAGATGCATTCAATACAACAGTTTACACTATCAATAGAATACAATTGAGACCAGGCACAGACAAGACACCTTATGAACTTTGGTTTAGTAATGTACCTACTGTAAAATACTTCATAATATTTGGAAGCAAGTGCTACATCAAGAGAAATGATAGCATTGGTAAGTTTGATGCTAGAAGCGATGAAGGTATTTTTCTTGGTTACTTAAGTAAAAGCAAAGCCTATAGATGTTTCAATCTAAGATTAAAGAATATCATTAAAAGTACTCATGTGAAGATTGATGAGAAGTTTATGATTCAAGAAAGATATTATGATTATGCTCCCATGATTGAAGATGAGCCCAGACCCATCAATAAGGACACAATTATTAAAGAAATATTTGATTGTATTGGTGTTACATATAACAATCCTGAACCAAGTGAAGAAGAATCACAGGTCACAGATGAAAATATCACTCCTAAGAATTCAAGGTACACATCCAAATACCACTCTAAGGAATATATCATTGGAGATCAAAGTGTAAAATTCATGGCAAGATCTAGAGCAAAAGGTTCAACTGTTGATGAAGAGGTATGCTTACTTTCATAGATTGAGCCCTTGAGTGTTGAAGATGTGTGCAAAGATTCAGATTGGAAAAGTGCCATGCAAGAAGAATTAGATCAAATAATCAAGAATGAAACATGGGAACTGGTCCCTAGCCCTCATGACAAGAACGTGATTGGAACTAAGTGGATATTCAGGAAAAAAATGAATGAAGAAGGAACAGTGGTAAGGAACAAAGCAAGATTAGTATGCAAAGGATATGCACAAAGAGAAGGAATAGAATACACTGATACATTTGCCCCTGTGAGCAGACTTGAAGCTATCAAGTTGTTTTTGGCCTATGCAACATTCAAGAACTTTAAGGTATATCAAATGGATGTCAAATCAGCATTTCTGAATGGTGAATTGAAGGAAGAAGTTTACATAGAGCAGCCTAAAGGATTCAAACTCTCAGATAAACCAGACATGGTATGCAAATTAAAGAAAGCACTTTATGGACTTAAACAGGCCCCAAGAGCGTGGTATGAGAGACTTGATGGTTACTTAACAAAGATAGGATTCAGAAAAGGAGCAGCAAACTATAATTTATTTATAAGAGAGACAGATGAAGGACTACTACTTATTGCTATTTGTTTTTATGACATTATCTTTGGAGGTAACGACAAACTTAGTGCAGAATTCACCAAAGAAATGAAAAGTGAATTTGAAATGAGCATGATTGGACCTATCAAATACTTTCTTGGATTGAATGTAAAACAAACGGACAAAGGCATATTCATAAATTAGTCTAAGTATGTGAAGGAGATATTGAAGACATTCAAGATGGAAGATTGCAAACCAGTAAGCTCCCCATGATAATAGGATGCAAGCTTTCTAAATATGATGATTCCAAAGTAGTTGAAAAGACCCTATACAAGTCTATGATTGGAAAACTCATATATCTCACTCAATCTATACCTTACATTTCTAATGCAGTTGGCATTGTTGGAAGATTTGTAGCTGAACCTAAGCAAAATCATCTAATGACAATAAAAAGAATATTCAGATACCTAAAGGGAACTATAGACTATGGTTTATGGTATCCTAACTTAGAGAACATATAACTTCATGTGTATGCAGATGCAGATTGGGCAGGTTGTGTTGATGACAGAAAGAGCACATCAGGAGGAGCAATATTTCTTGGAGACAGGTGAAAAGTAGAATTGTATATCTCAGTCAACAGCAAAAGCTAAGTATGTTGCAACTGCATTGAATTGTTCAACAATGGTTTGGATCAAATAGATGATTAAGGTCTTTGGTATTTAGATTGATTATCCTATTATTATTCACTCTGACAACACTAGTACTATCAATATGTCAAAGAACCCTATGATGCATGCAAAGAAAAAACACATTGAGATCAAATACCACTTCCTAAGAGAAAAATTTGTAGACAAAGAAGTAAAGATGGATTATGTAAGCACTAAAGAACAAATAGAAAGTATTTTTACAAAACCTCTATCAAAAGATACTTTTGAGTATCTCAGGGAGAAGTTGGGGTAAGAACATCACTCCTTGTTGACTGATGAATGGTTGACTACTCTACTTCTGGAGTAGTACCTATGCTTAATGGTGTTTAACACCCTTTGTCATTGATGTCAAAGGGGGAGTATTAGTAAGGGGGAGCATATACTTTAGGGGAGTATATAGTGTAGCAACAGTGAAGAGGAACCTTTGATGAGGATATTAAGAAGATTGTAAAAAGAAGGAAGACACTTTGAGTTGATGATATCATATGTTGCCATCAATGTCAAAGGGGGAGATTGTTGGAGATTTGCTTCTATGCAAATAATTGACTGTATGTTTTCCATTGATGACAACATATAATATACAACAGGTATCCTATATGTAATTATCAGTACAGATGTTTTGGTACTATGCATGTTTATTTCCATGGTGTATACATTTTCTATATGCTATGTGCATTCACGCCAAGTCATATATGCAGTTATAGTTGAGTTATGATTAATCAGTTATGGCAGTTATAGTTTTTGGAGTTTATCTGTTAAGAGCTGATGTAAATACAGTGTCTCTTGATTTGCACCTATCTTCGGGATATGCGTGTTTGTATTCATGTTTAGTTATGAGTTAAAGATAATTATCCAAAGGCGCTAAACATGTTTCATCAGTATCTTGATTTTAGAGTTAATTTGGTGAAGCCGACTTTGTGAAGCGTCGCGTCTATTTAGTTTGTGTTGCGCGGTCTTAATCTTGATTGCATGCTCGGTTGAGCTGACAAGGAAGTTGATGAAGTGTTTCCAGATACCGTCATAACCTTATCTTTGGTGAAGATACATATAGCAGTTCAAACATGTTCGTTAAGTGTAGAAAATGAAGTGAAAAAGAAAAGATAGAGAAGAGCAGAAAGTCAAAAAGAATAAGTTGAAGATCTATGTGAAGAAATAGAAGTTGATTGCAATTCATTTTAACTTATCAAGACAGCAGGTCTACTCTAACAATTCATTTACCAGATATAGTGTATATCTTTTATACTGAAGGTTGTAGCCTTCACCATCTTAGCAGTGAGCTATTGGACAGTGAGTCCTCACCCTTAATAGGGTTATCTATAAAAGACTCCTAACATGGTCTGGCCTTTAACCAGGTCTCTGTACTTCTTGCATTGTAAAGATAAACTCCTAACAGGGTTGTAAGATCTTCTAATAGGGATCATTATAAACTAGTGCAGTTATTTGTGGGTGATAATTCCCACTGGGGTTTTTGCCTATTTGGTTTCCCCGTAATCAAATTGTTGAGTACTCTATTGTGTTATCTGAATCTGCATTTACTTTATATCAAATTACACTAAATAAAGAGAAAAGAATTAAATTGACTGATAATTGATTCACCCCCCCCCCTCTCAGTTATCCTTAGGACTATTCCAACAATAAGGTTGTGAGGTTCAGCCTTCTTTAGTGCCAATGTTAATCTGTCCCACCTTTGTCTCAATCCTTCCACTTCTTTGTTTCCCTCTGCTAAGGAGAGTCACTCAAATGCTGCAAATACTTCTTCCCTGTTACCCAAAATCCTCTTTCTATAGGTAGATTCCTACAATCCATACACTATCTGCATCCAATCACAGTATAATATATGGGGACTACCACTATCTGGTCGCAAGGGGAGTGTAACAATTTCTTCAATTCCCCTATATTTCATTAATTGTTCTCCATAATTTATCTCATTACTGGACCAAGAGAGTAGAGAAGATAGGTGAATATCACCAACAAATAATAAAGGATTCCAATTTGTATCAAAGGGAACAACATAATTGTACAAGTAGAGTTCACATAACAAGTTCCAAATGCAATCTGGTGACTGGTCATATATCGGCCGCAAACTCCTATGGTTATTTTATGCTTGTTTGTAGATCCCTAAGAACTTGCATTAATTTAAACATTAGAAATTGTTCCTTTAGACACAATGCATAGACCCTAGGAGGTGGTATGCATTCTATTAGTTGTGGACTTAAGTCTGCAACTGAATCTAACTTGCACTATAACAATTTTACTTCTTTTTGTTTTCTTCCTATTTCCCTTTTCAACTTATCCCTTTCTAAATCCCACATTGACTTTTCATATTGCATTTGCGTAAACTAGTCAATGGAGATGGATTGGAGTGTTACCTAGTTATTTCTTATTGTAGTGACCTACTTTTTTGTTGTTGTGACTGTTTCTGGTTCATCAACAGTTAATTAATCAGGGGTTGGAATGAGGGCATCATTCCCTTGATCATCTTCTTGCTGAGAAGAAGGTATATTTACTACTTCGGTGTTCTCTATTTCTATGCATGTTGTTTCTGTATTCACTGCTTTTGTGTCCATTTCCTTGGTTGCAGGGTCTTTTTCCATCATGTCTGGACAATTTGCACATGGGATCCCTACTTGTGGTTGTTCCTTTAAAGACTCCTTAATTATATTTTTAGGAGATGAACCAGTCATTGTAGGTGAGTCCATTTCATCTACTTGTTGTGCGCTCAAACGAACACCTCATCATGCGCTATTGTGATGTCCATTGTTTCTTTAAAGGAATGGTTGCAGGAGAAACAATGTTTTCAGGTAAAACATGAGTTTCTTCCCCTACATCTTTAGCTATTTTTTCCTTTCCCTTCTCTTTCCTTCGGGCACTTTTTTATTTACTTGTGGAGTTTAAAAATCTGTAGAACCCTTGGTTTTACCACCCCCTTGGCTAGGGTTTGGATTATCGAAAGCCATTTTCTCTATTTTAGCTCCCAAATGATAAGGAATTTCATGCAACTTTTCTAGAATAGTAATTTGGTCCTTTTTAGGTGTGACCTCATCAAGTGAATTCCCCTGTGTTTATTTAAGTACAAGTTGTGGCCCTCCTCCTCCTAACTGTACATGGGGTGCGGTGATAAAATCATCCCAGGTCATAGGAGAGTTATCCTGTAAAAATATTTCTACCTAGATTTTTACCAACCCATGGTGGGTAGCTGCATTCAACTTCCCCTTTCTAACCTCTTCTGAACTCAAATTTAACAAAGAATACAAAAAATTGAGCACATTCACAAGGCGGCCATGCCGCAAGTGACTCAATAGTTTAAAATGTGCAACATGCAAGTATGAAAACCATCCTTCGCAAGTAATGTACCTTATAACATGGATATCCAATCGAGAGTAATATTCTAGAAGAGATGTTCCCTTGGTCCACTATTTGATAGACTCCAATGCAACATCTATGGGCAAGGAAAAGTTGGCCCTGGTCACTTCTGCATCATGTTCATGTGGAAAAGCTTCACCTCTAGCAGGAAGTCCTGAAACTTCCACAATCCGTTCTTCCGAAGCCTCCACTCTTAACCCTTTTACATAGGCAACCCCATTGTTATAAGTGTGCAAGAATTCCAGAGTCACAACCTTGTCATAACCACATAGCCTGATGAAATACATAAGCCATCCCATGTGGTTAAAGACTTGGACACTTTCCTAATCCTGAAATAGGGATGAGTGATCCCCTAGCTCATGGCGTATCGGTTGCCCACCCATTTTTACTGAGAAATTTTGTATCCCAAAAAAGTCCAAATCAGTGCAACTTCTAATTGTTTTTCACAATTATACCCTATGTATCCTTAATGTTCCTTACCCTGTATTCTGCCTAATCTTATGGCTAGATAAAGTTGGTGAGTTCTCAATTTAGTTTTCTGGGTACTATGGCAGAGGATAATTTGAAAAACTATAGCTGGAAATGTGAGTTAGGTTTTTTAAAATAAAATAGTGTAGTAGAGAATTTTTTATGCTTCTATGTTGTCACATCAATTAAATTGAAATGACTTCATAACATAGCTTAAGCAAGGGTCATTATGGAAAAACACAATTTAATGAACTACCCCTACTAAAAAGGTGGCAGGAATCCACATGCTTGGTGTATAGTCAGAAAATGGAAGCACTTCCATGGTAGAATATTTTATCCTTTTGAGTAGGTGGTTTGGGGTCATATCAAGCACCTTGAATGGGTTCTTGACTTTGACCTAGCTTTCCCCCTATTCTGCCTCTTATTCCACTTCTTTCCATCCAGTTTTTGGCATCCTAGACTGCAGATCTGAGGTTTTTGACTTCAGGGTCAAGGTCAAAATTTTGGGTCTATGTCAACCTTGACCCTGACCTAGGTTAGGGTCAACCTTTACCTTGACCCAGGGTTCAAATCTCAGGGTCCCACAGTTTCTGGATATCGGTCTTTGCAAAAAGTTATTTCCCGCTTCCGGGTTAGCTGTTTTGGGGTTCCGAAGCGGTAAATCTTAAATTATATTTAATATAGGTCCTCTTCTAGGGGAATGGGTCTAATTGGAATTTAATTCTCCTATGTTTTCCTCCTTAGAAGATTGTGCCCTAATTTCATATAAAAGGAAGCCTTCTCCTCTCATTTTCTATAAGTCTTCTAAGTGCAAAAAGCTCTAATCAAGATTTTGTCAAGAAGCAAAAGGTTCAAGCATCCATTTCCAAGCTCTCAAGGTGTTCAAGTCTACCTCTCAAGCATTCAATTCCTCCATTGAAGATCAAGGATTCAAGCTTTCAAGCCTTTGAAGGGATTTGGTTCAAGCATTCAAGATTTATCATTCAAGCCCTAGATATAGCCATCATGATGGTGTGATCTTCCTTCAAGATCCTTTGTGCATCCTCAAGAATCTTTCATCATCTCTTCAAGGTGTATTATAAGCATACAATCATGAAGGTTTATGGATTCTAAATTCCATGCTTTCATATTTACATACTTGCTTACATTTGAATTACAATTACATATCTATTCAATATCATAGCTTCATTCTTAGATTCAATTCTACTACTTTCTAGCATTCTGTACTTTATTGATTTCAAGGTTAATTCTTAAATTAGGGTTTGACAAAGGAAAACCCCTCCCCTACAATAAACAAACCTCTTTTTCTTGTTGGTACAGGTTTAGAACAACATATTTGAGACTAGATCTGGATACCCTTTTCGGCAAACTTTCAGGATCTGCGAACAAAGTCACTTTCAGATCTGTGCAGGTCAGGGTCAAGAATATTGGGTCAGGGTTGACATTTATGGGTCAAGGTTGACCTTTTTCATAAGATGACATAAAAATGGAAAAATATTTCTTGGTTTTGTTCGTCTCTGTGTTTCTTTCCGGATCATACTTTGGATTTTCCATAAACTGAGTATAGACCTTAGAAAACAACATTCTTTGATTTGCAATATTTCAAGGTTAGTAATTTTCTATCATTCATTTCAATTCAAATCCTTAATCATTCTAAATCTATCACACATTTACATTCATTTCAAAACACATTTGAAGAGGGAAACCTAAGATCTCATTTATTCTTATTTCCAATAGATTGATTCATTTATGCATTGATCCTTTTTGGGTTGATCAAGTTGGATCTTTCCTTTGTGCATTTGAGAATAAAGGGGAATGTCTTATCTATCCCTCCAATCTAAACATTAAATGTAAAGGTGATAAGTGATTTGAGTATCAAAACACTCTTATTCAATAAACATCATTTTTCTCCTTTACATTTTGGTGAACCCGCGATAGACAACTCTTTCTTTTTGGTGTTAGATTTACATTTCACATTAGATCTTGCATGCATATAGAAGTAGGTTTTATTTTAATCACTTGCATTTATATTTCAAAATTCATAAAAATCACAAAATTTCTTTAAAAATACAAAAAAAATTTACATTTTTCATTGTGTTCAACATGTATGATTTTTGTTTTGAATACTTTGATGAGGCTTTTGTTGCTAAAGAGGATAGATACCCTAATGAGGTACATGGAAGTGAGGATGAAATTTGTTCGAATAAGATATCCATTGATCCTATTCCTATTTTATCCTCCTCTACAATCTCTTCAATTAACCTTTACCATAGAAGTGAGTTAATGATAGATGTTACTTCTTCTCCTAATATATGTCTTTTCTATGAGCCTACTTTAGAATATAATTCTTCCCCCTTTATGGATCAAGCTTTAGGCACTCCTACAATGTGCTTTATTGATAAGGAGGATAATCCTCCTATTTGGGATGAACCCTTGGATTTGGATGTGTTGGAAATTTTCAGGACTAACCAAGTTACTGAGAGGGGAGGGATGAATCAGTAACACTTAAAACTTTAAAACATTTTTGCACTTTTATATTCTTTAACCATTCATTCATCTAATCTACTGCAAGCATTAAAATGTAATCATTCATAACACATAACACAAAGATTGGTGACCCAGAAACCTTCCAAATAGAAAGTAAAACTGGGGTGGGGATGGTACCCACAAAACTTTGGTACTGCAGTATAAAGTTGGCCGGTT
>MU224369.1:1986746-2011476 GCA_018584345.1 Thuja plicata
ATTTTGGTTTGCATTAAGGATCTATGTCCTTGATTATAACCTATTTCATTGTTTTTGGGTTTCCATGGTTGATAAATCTCTCACCTTGGAAACTGAATAGTGTGCTATCCCTCACAAGGGTTACTTTTTAAACTTCTCACATCATATCTCTTTGTTACAATATCTCTTGATATAATTTGATATATCCCTTGCTTTCATCCCTGGGGGGCAAGTTATTTTTCTTCTTCCTCTATCTAAGGATCTACTTTCCTTAGCTTAGTGTCATTTGTTTATCATATAACATTATTTTCTTATAAAGATTTATGTTATGACCATCGATACCCTTTTATTTGAGAGGTGATAGTCCTAGGTCATCTCCTCTTCTTTATTTTACAAACTATGCTTTTGATAAACTCTTTCTCTTGCTTTGGGTTGGAGTTTGATTCCTTCATCCAAAGATTCCTCTTCCTCTTGATTACAGGGGGCTTGTTGATTGAATCTTTGGTCCCTCTTTTCTTTAGAAGATGACCTTTTATCCTAAGCACTCCTCTATGGTAGGGCTCTTGTTGATAAGATCTCTTCCTTTTGAGAATCCTTTTTCCATAAGTGACATATCTATTTCACAATTATCTATACCCTTGGATGCAAGGGTCAAGACTCTTCACTAAGAATATGGTATACATTATTGTCAAGATGGATATCTCCTTACCTTGTGAAGTAGGTATCCTCTTTTCTCTTCCTTATCCTACCTAGTGGGTAGGCATGATAAGGAGGGGGGAATATATAGGGTCTCCCTTATACTATAGTTTACATTTATTTACATTTTGCAGTATGCTAAATCCTCATAAGGTAACGCACATAAGTTGCTAAATCCTGAAGAGACACACATTTTTACTTTTTATGTTTGCTAAATCCTTGGAAGGTAACACACACAAGTTGCTAAATCCTGAAGAGATACGCACCCTTTTATTTTATAATATGATAAATCCTCAAAAGGTAATGCACATAAGTTGCTAAATACTAAATGGACACATATTTTACATTCCATAGTGATACAAGAATGTTGATCTATGGATATTTTCAAAAGCCATTAGAAGACACATTTATAATTACAAGCACAGTTTATGGGTGAACCTGTTTGGGCTCTCCCTCCTGGGTGATTCATAGTAAGGTGGGAATCTTACTAGGCAAGGTAATCACTTTCTCTTTTCTCTCTTTTTCTTTCATGCTAGTAGGATTAGCTCATGAAGCTATGTTATCTATATTATTGTTCTTGTCTTGCTTATGTAATCATGTATGTTTTTATGATTGATTGCTCTTTATTTTTCATATCTTTTATGCATATATGTTGAGTTAGAATGCTTGGTCTAAGGACTTATTTCCTTGACCTAGTGATGTTCTACCTCATTTCAATCCACCAGTGTCTTTCTTCTAACTTTACCGCGAGCATGTTTGATTTCTATACTCCCACTAAAGTGGGGGCTAAATGTATAGGCAGAAAATGGAAGCAATTCCATGGTAGACTGGTTTAGAATTCTGAGTAGGTGGTTTGGGGTCATATCAAGCACCTTGAATGGGTTCTTGACTTTGACCTAGCTTTCCCCCTATTCTACCTCTTATTCCACTTCTTTCCATCCAGTTTTTGGCATCCTGAATTGCAAATCTGAGGTTTTTGACTTCAGGGTCAAGGTCAACCTTTTGGGTCTATGTTGACCTTGACCCTGACCTAGGTCAGGGTCTACCTCGACCTTGACCTAGGGTTCAAATCTCAGGGTCCCACAGTTTTTGGATCTCGGTCTTTGCAAAAAGTTATTTCCCGCTTCCAGGTCAGCTGTTTTGGGGTTCCTAAGTGGTAAATCTTAAATTATATTTAATATAGGTCCTCTTCTAGGGGAATGGGTTTAATTTGAATTTAATTCTCCTATGTTGGCCTCCTTAGAAGATTGTGCCCTAATTTCATATAAAAGAAAGCCTTCTACTCTCATTTTCTCTAAGTCTTCTAAGTGCAAAAAGCTCTAATCAAGATTTTGTCAAGAAGCAAAAGGTTCAAGCATCCATTTCCAAGCTCTCAAGGTGTTAAAGTCTTCCTCTCAAGCATTCAAGTCCTCCATTGAAGATCAAGGATTCAAGATTTCAAGCCTTTGAAGGGATTTGGTTCAAGTATTCAAGATTTATCATTCAAGCCCTAGATCTAGCCATCATGATGGTGTGATCATCCTTCAAGATCCTTTGTGCATCCTCAAGACTCTTTCATCATCTCTTCAAGGTGGATTCCAAGCATACAATCATGGAGGTTTATGGTTTATAAATTCCATGCTTTAATATTTACATACCTGCTTACATTTGAATTACAATTACATATCTATTCAATATCATAGCTTCATTGTTAGATTCAATTCTACTACTTGCTAGCATTCTGTACTTTATTGATTTCAAGCTTAATTCCTAAATTTGGGTTTGAATAAGGCAAAAACCTCCCCCACAACAAAAAAACCTATTTTTCTTGTTGGTACAGGTTCAAAACAACATATTTGAGACCAGATCTGGATACCCTTTTCGGCAAAGTTTTGGGATCCGCGAACAAAGTCTCTTTTAGATCTGTGCAGGTCAGGGTCGACATTATTGGGTCAAGGTTGACATTTATGGTTCAAGGTCAACAATTTTCATAAGAATACATCATAATAGAAAAATATTTTTGGGTTTTGTTCGTCTCTGCATTTCCTTTCTGGATCATACTTTGGATTTTCCAGAAACTGAGTATAGACCCCAGAAAACAGCATTCTTTGATCTGCAATATTTCAAGGTTAGTAATTTTCTATCATTCATTTCAATTCAAATCCTTAATCATTCTAAATCTATCACACATTTACATTCATTTCAAAACACATTTTAAGAGGGAAACCTAAGATCTCCTTCTTTATTCTTATTTCCAATAGATTGATTCATTTATGCATTGATCCTTTTTGGGTTGATCAAGTTGGATCTTTCCTTTGTGCATTTGAGAATAAAGGGGAATGTCTTATCTATCCCTCCACTCTAAACATTAAATATAAAGGTGATAAGTGATTTGAGTATCAAAACACTCTTATTCAATAAACATCATTTTTCTCCTTTACACTTGGTTATAAAGTACAACAATAATTGGATGAATTACTAAATTAATTACAATGTAACGTATAATAATGTCAAATCAAATGAAAAACATTTCAAACAATGAATGAAGACATACTTGGAGAATAATCATTTGTAAATGCCTAATTCTGGAAAGATTGGATGATGTGTGTTGAGCAAAAAGTAATGAGTGGCATAATGATGATTGGACGTGTGAGTGAAGATGGTAGAAAAAGTTGATGGGAGATGATGTGATGGTGGTTTTTTTGCAGAAAAAGAGATTTTTGTGGGAAGAAATTTTTTATTATGACTATTTTTGAATGAAGTCAAAGAGATGACCATAGTAAAAATCCACTCCGATTGGATGTAGGAAAGTCTTCAGCTAGAGGAGGTCCATTGGCTGCAGGAGGTTCGACCGCGGAAGGATGAAGATCAAATTGCCACAGGAACTCAGCCTTAGTGGCTGGCTTATGGTACAAATGGAGTCTGTGACCATTGACCAATAACTTGAAGCACATAGGTTTGATTGTAGATGATTTGACTGTAGCATTAGCAAAAAAAATTTCAACCTCATAGGGACCAAGCCAACAAGTTGTAAGCTTACCTTGATTTTCTTAAAACTGGGAATCATAGAGAAGTGCCTAGTCACTTGTAACAAACCGTTTATTTTGTATATGTGAGTCATGCCATTTCTTGCATTGTAGTTGAACCAAGTATGTGTTTTGTAAAGCTTCCTTTCTGATTTCATCCAGATGATTAAGCTGCAGGAGTCTTTCTTGCTGGGTTGCAGGAAGATCCAAGTTGAGTTGTAATGTTGTTCGTAAGGTTTTATGCTCAAATTTGATAGGCATTACAACAGTCTTTTCATACACCAATTCAAAGGGTGTGAAACATGTAGGTGTTTTCCATGTGGTGTAGTATTCCCACACAACTTCCTATAATCTACTACTCCAGTCTATCTTGTGTAACTGAACTATCTTAGTTAGGATGGCCTCGATCTCTCTATTTATAATCTTTGCCTAACCATTCACCTTGGGATGATATGGACTAGACTTCTGGTGGCGAATGTTGTACTCCTCCATAAGTGCAGTGATCATATTACAAGTGAACTGAGCTCCCTGATCTATGACCAGTTCCCATGGAACACCATACCTAGTATTTCCTCATATAAAAATTGTGCAACCCTATTATCCTGAGTATGCTTCATAGCTCACACTTCCACCCATTTAGTGACATAGTTAGTGCAAACCAAAATGTGAGAGTTGTCATTTGATGGGGGATTAATTGTTCCCATAATAACTAACCCCCATTTATCAAATGGAGTGACTATTACCTAAGGAAATAGAGGCATTTCATCTAACTTGGTGGGTCAACCCATTCGCTGACATCGATCACACTTGCTAGTGTAATTGGCTGCATCCTTATAGAGAGTTGGCCAGTAATAGCCAGTAGTGAGTATCTTCATGGCTATCCTTTTGGCTGAAAAATGGCCACCACAGGGTTCATCATGGTAGGCATGGAGGATATCATATGTTTCATCCTTGTGAATTACACCTTCTTAGAATTTGATTTGGTCTAGTGTAGAAGAGACAGTCGGCCAGCCAAGAAAAAATAAAAGTTTGCTCAATTAACAACCTCTTTTCCTTGGAAGAAAAATGTGGTGGTACCTTTTTAGCAACCAAATAATTGGTGATGTTGGCATACCAGGGGGTATGAGCAAAAATAGAAAATAGGTGGTCATGTAGAAAGCTGTCATTGATGACATGCGGGTCATTGACATTCTATAATCTAGAAAGGAAATCAGCAACTAAATTTATTTTGCCTAGTTTATCCACTATCGTGATGTCAAACTCTTGTAGCAACAGGAGCCATATGGCAAGCCTCCCTGTGATAGAAGGATTATTTACCAAATAATTGATGGCTACATGATCAGTATGTACAAATATTGGGTAACTGATTATGTAGTGGCGAAACTTGTTCAACGCATATATCACAACTAGAAGTTCCTTTTTGGTGACTGTGTAGTTCAGCTCTATGCATTGCAAATTCTTGCTTCTAAAATAGATGGCATGCTCTACATGCCCTTCTTTTTGTCCTAGCATAATGCCTACAACATGGTTAGATGCATCTGTGTGTATATGGAATGACAATGCCCAATTAGGCCCTTAGAGAATTGGTGCCTGCGTAAGAACAATCTTTGGCTACATGAAGGATTCTTCACAAGATGTTGTCCATAAAATGTCTAAATTCTTAGTGAGAAGGGAATACATAGGCCTTGCTAGTTTTCTGAAATCCTTAATAAACCACCTATAATAACCAACATACCCCATAAAGGTGCGGACATCCTTCTATTTGGCTGTATTAGGCAGGTTCATGATGACTTCAATTTTAGCTGGATCCACCTGTATGCCCTTAAAAGAGATGTAATTACCTAACACAACACCTTCCTGCATCATCATGAAGTATTTCTCACTTTTGAGGGACATATTATGTTGCTCACATTTGGTAAGAACTTTACCCAAATTGACCAATGCATCCTCAAGGTTTCCCCATAAGTTGTGAAGTCATCCATGTATATTTCCATGCAATCATGGGAGATATTAGCAAAAATGCTGATGACCACTCGCTGGAATGTAGCTGGAGCATTATAGAGGCCAAAATAAAGTACAAAATAGGCAAATTTTCCCCAAGGGAAAGTTAATGTGGTTTTCTCTTGATCTTCAAGAAGGATCCCGATATGGTTGTAGCCACTATATCCATCCAGGAAAGAAAAATAACGCTTTCCTGCTAAGGAATCAAGGACTTGGTCAATAAATGGTAGGGGAAAATTATCCTTCTTGGTGGCATTGTTAAGTTCCCTATAGTCAACACATACTTGTCATTTCCTCCTTTTTTTGGAACAATGACTAAAGGTGAGACCCACTGACTGTCAGAAATGGGGTAGATGAAACTGGCATTAAAAAAATTTTGCAACTCTATTTTGACTATCTCTCTTAATGCAGGTTTTATACGCCTCTGGAATTATCTGATAGGTGGTTTGTCATATTTTAGTAAAATTCTATGAGAACATTTATTAGGGTCCAATCCCTTCATATCTGAAGAGTCACTGGCGAAAGCTGTGGTATGGTCTTTCAGTAGTTTGGACAAAGATGTATGTTGCTAGTAGGTAAGTTTGCTATTAAGTATATCAAGGCTATTCCCATTGTTGAAAGCATGGGATATCATGGTACTGGTCTTGGAACTAATGAAACTGGTAAGAAGAGGATTGTCACAACAAATCCTTATCCTCAAGGACACAGACTAGGCTCTCTAGAAACTAAGACTAACTTCGCCAAGGACTATTGTCTAGCCTCATTAGATTTAGACACCGAAGAAGAGTTTTTTGAAATCCCTTTCCAATACATTGAAGACAACCTTGATGACTTTATTCATGTTCTTTCCATCACACAAGCTGACCTTCATCCCCTTTCCTCCCCTCACAAACCTAGAACTAATTGACTAGGATCAGCAAGATTCACTACCAGCTTTAGACATTTGTGATTCAGATGAGGTAGTATTAGTTCTCTTTGGACTTAAGAATCTATGAGAGTATGGACATCAGATCCACTACATAAAGAAAACCTACTTTGGTAGCCAGGTCAACTCTCTTATTGCAAAAATGAAAATAAAAATAAAAATAATAAAAATAATGAAACATCCCCTGGTGAAAACCTCTCACAGGCACCTTTGGATGAAGAAAAAGACAAAATAAAGGATGCATCCCCTAGTGAAAACATTTTTGAGGCACTAGAGGAGGGATAAGTTGACCTGATGTTTATATCATTAGAATCAGAGGTATCTTCTATGATCATTGAAGATACTATCCCTATCAATCTTGGTACCGAAGAGAATCCACAAATCATCTACATCGCAATATCCCTTAGTGAGAAAGAAAAGAAAGACATGACAACATTCCTTCATAAACATAAAATCAAATTTTCCTAGACCTACAAGGACATGCTTGAGCTAGATACAAATATTTTCATGCACCATCTTGTTGTGGATCCCAATGTGAAACTTGTTAAACAAAGACTCCACAAGATGCATCCATAGGTAGCATTGGTAGTCAAAGTAGAGCTTTAGAAGATGATGGATGTTGAAGTAATCTGACCTATTGACTATCCTAAATGGGTCTCCAATATTGTACCAGTAGGCAAGCCTATTGGAGGTATTTGCATCTGCACAGACTTTACATACCTGAATCTTGCGTGTCCTAAGGATGATTTTCCACTTTCCAATATTGACATTATAGTGGATTTAACTGATGGGCATGAGATGTTTTCCCTCATGGATGGCTTCTTTGGTTACAATTAGATCAGGATAGCACTAGAAGATCAACACAAGACTGCATTCACAACACCTTGGGGTACCTTTTGTTATCAGGTGATGCCCTTTAGCCTTAAGAACACTGGTGTAACATATCAGAGAGCAATGACAACCATCTTCCATGATCTCCTACATGTCATCATGTAAGACTATGTGGAAAATATTTTTGGAAATTCCAAGACATGAGAATCACACATCCCTATCCTCACTACCATTTTTGAGCGATTGGAGAAATCCAAGCTTCGACTGAATCCCAATAAATGTGTCTTTGGAGTACAATCCGATAAGCTTGTGGGATACATTGTGTCATGACATGGAATAGAAAATTTGAGTCAAAGAAAGTAAAAGCCATCCTAGAGATGCCACTGCCAAAAACATTGAAACAGTTGCACATCTTACAAGGAAAGCTTCAATCCATCAAGAGATTCATGTCATAGCTGGCAGATAAGGTGCATCCATTTTCTCATCTCTTGCGCAAGAATATCAAATTCCAATGGGATTGGTTATGTCAAAATGCATTTGAGAAGCTAAAAGGATATCTACCTAATCCACTTGTGTTAGTGCCACCTATTGCTGGCCATCCTATGATTTTGTATATATCTTCCATAGAGGTTGCCTTAGGTTCTCTGTTGGCCCAATTAGATGATACCAGAAAAGAGTGAGCAATTTATTATCTTAGTAGGACTCTTATCGGTTATGAGTTGAATTATTCCCTCATTGAAAAGGCATGTTTGGCCATTGTCTTCTACACATAGAAACTATGACATTATATGCTCAATCATAAGATTCACCTTGTCACCAAGATTGACCCACTCAAATATCTCCTGTCATGCGTTGCTCTTATTGGTCATATGAAAAAATGGGTTATGATCCTCAGTGAATTTGACATTGTTTATGTGGATCAAAAATCTATAAAAGGACAAGTCATTGTGGATCAATTAGAAGAATCACGTGTTGATGGACAACATCCACTAATCACCAATTTGCCAAATGAATCAATCCTCAATCTTTGCCCGAGTACCTGATGGAAACTTTATTTTGATGGATCCTTTACTCAAAAATGATCAGGGGTAGGAATCTTGTTTGTTACACCACAAGGGGATCTCATCTCTAAATCTTATATTACAATTTCCTTGTACCAACAATATTGTAGAATATGAAGCCCTTGTACTTGGACTCTGTCAGGGCATACAATGGAAGATTCTCAATTTGTTAGTATTAGGCGATTCACAATTGGTTATAAAAAAAGTCATGGATGAATATCAAACAAAGGATGATAAGTTTCTTCCATATCGTCGCACAGTCAAGGACCTCAAACAACATTTCACTGACTTGGTCTTCCAACAAATTCCCCGCATAAACAACAAAGCAGCTGATGCAATGGATACTATCATGTCCCTGATAACCATGTGAGAACACACTACATGGTGTGAGTTTCTTGATGAGAATATTATGGTCCCTTCCTGTGACAAACTAAATTCTAAAATGGTGTGTGAAATTGATGATCCTAATTCCCCATGGTACCAATAAGTATATTCATACCTTCACAATGGACATACCCCACTTGCCTTAACACATAATCAGCGAAAAACCTTCATTCGTCGCACTTCCCACTACACAATCCTTACTAATACCCTATTCCAAAATAATTTTGATAGAACTCTTCTAAGGTGTCTAAATTTTGATGAAGCACAATTGTCCTTGTAGGAGGTACATAAAGGAATATTTGGGGCTCACTCTAGTGGACTCACTTTGGCCAAGAAATTGCTACGTACTGGATACTATTGGCCTACTATGGAGCAGGATGCCTACAAGTATGTGAAGAAATGTGTTCCTTGTCAATAGCATGGCAATTTGATACACGCTCCCTCCCAATCCCTTCAACCTATCATCACCCCTTGGCCCTTTTCCCATTGGGGCCTAGACCTTTTTGGCCAGATTTTCCCAAATTCTTCCAATGGCCATAAATACATCCTTTCCACCACTGAATACTTTACTAAGTGGGTCTAAGTTGTTCCTCTTACCTACACTACTGGAAAATAGATCTCAAAGTTCATTTTAAACTACCTTGTCTGTCGCTATGGCATTCCTTAGGACATCATTACTAATAATGGAGGACCTTTTAAAAATAAGGATGTCATAGAGCTATGTATAAAATTCAGCATTACCCATCATACCTCTTCCAAGTATTTCCTGCAAGGTAACGGTCAAGCAGATGCTACGAATAAAACTATCCTCAAGATCCTCAAGAAAACAGTCGATGAAGCTATTTGTGATTGGCACCTTCACCTTAATCCCACCCTTTGGGCCTACTGCACTTCCATTCAAACCCCCATTGGAGCCACTCCATTTTCCCTTGTCTATGGTACGAAGGTTGTTCTACCCATTGAAATTGAACTCCCTTCCCTTAGAATTTCTCTCAAGAATATGTTGTCCAAAGAATAATATAGAGTTTATCGCTTGCAAGAGCTAGAACTCCTTGATGAGAGATGCCTCAATGCCCTAAACCACCTCCGCATGTATCAAAATCTCCTCTGCCTCCAACTCAACAAAAGGATCAAACCTTGCCAGTTTGAGGTTGGTGATCTTGTCCTGCAGCACAATATGAAGAACCTCTAGAACCGTGACAAGAAAGGAAAGTTTGAGCCTAATTGGTTAGGGCCCTTCATAATCACAACAAAGCTTGGATCTGACACATATTAGATTGCTACACCAGAGGGAGATCTGATCCCTGATCCATAAATATTGTGCATCTCAAGCGCTTTTATGCTTGATCCTTCAGCAGTCCATTATACAACAAAAAACTATCAAAATGCAAAAAAAAATTAGAAAAGAAGAAAATCCAAAAATATCCAAAAAATTCAAAAAAACCATAAAAAATATTAAAACATGAAAAATTATCAAAAAATAAATAAGAGAAAGAGAAATAAATTTGTCCATTTGTGAAAACCACTTCGGTGGCGCAATGGATAAGTACCATGGTGAAAACCTATCTCAGGCGCCATGTGTAGTCAAATACACCATTTGTTTCCCCCACCTTTCATAGAGCCTCCATCACCTTCCACAATAACTTCACTACCCATATCTGTTTAGGTAGTCCCCTGGCCATTGTTCACTTCCATAATAAAATTGCATTCCCGCATGACTGAGCTTACCCCATCAACACTAAGCTTTATTCCAGAAACAGTGATCACAACAGTTTTCACCAAATCAGAAAACAAATTGACTTTCTTAGTTTTGTTCTATCCACAAGCAATTGTCAGTGAATTCCCATTTAAATTAATCAATCTTTTGCCCATCAAGATATATCCTTGCGATGACGGCTTGACATCAATTTTCACATCAAAATCGGTCATGGAAAGAACTTTTGGACTGAATGACTGCTTGGTCAGGATGCCTTTTGTTGATTTTATCTTGTATTTCAATATGTCCTCATGGCTGCCTCGATCTTTCATATCTTGGTCTGTTGTGAAAATTACCTATCAGAATACGTGTCATTTGTGGTATGATCTGCTTGTCATTGATTGTTAGTGCATTTATGTTTGATGTTCAGTTATGCCTATGTATGACTCACTAGGGGCAGGATTCATGCATCCCAAATCCCTAAAAATATTTGGGTGTATTGCGTCTCCTCATGAGAAATATTTCATAGGTCTCATCATACCTGATATCTTGTATTCTTGTTCCTAGCAACCTATTTGTCTGAGAGTCTAGTCCACACAAAGGAACCATGCCACTTGTGTTTTCTAGCACATGGTGCATACCTCCTTTTGAAAAATCAAACTAGGGTGTTCTCTCCAACATTAACACAGTATGAATCCCACACAAATCATATATTTCAGTTGCATTTTAGCTAGGTCATATTGCACTTTTCATTTTTCTCTTGGCAAGGTTTCTGTTTATTCCCCCTGTCCAGCTACCTAAGTGGTTTTATTGGACTTATTTGGTACACAAAAAAACATTGTCCTCATGCGTCCCATTTTGCATCCATCTCATTACATTTCATCTTAGTATCATTAGGTTCATTTTAGTCTCATTCTTTAGGTTGCATCTAAGATTTATTTTCTTTCATTACATTTCACTTCATTCTCATCACATTCATTACATTGCATTTTAGTTGCATTATTTTGCATTTCATTAACATTACATATCATTATCATTACAATTCATTACATTGCATTTCCTTAGTCATCATTTCATTAGTTTTCATTATCATTACAATTCATTTCATTTCCTTATCAATTGCATTTCATTAGCCATCATTTCATTAGTTATCATTTCATTGCATTGCATTTTCATTATCATTGCATTGCCTTTCATTAGTCATCAATTCACTAGTTATCATTTCATTTTATTACATTTCATTATTAGTTATCCATTAATCACTTTGTTACATTCATTTTCTTCTACTTCATTTATCCATTCCTTGCATATTATATTATCAACCCAATTACATACATAAGTACATTCATTGCATTATCATTAATCATTAACTCTTTATGATTGCATCCATTATTCATTATACATTATAATCATCTACCATTTAAATCATTACATCTCACATCACATTACATACATAAAATACAATTCATTACATGTATATTATTAACCATCATCTGCATCACATCCCTGCATCACAAATAGGTTAGCATAATCATATAAATCTATACCATCCTGTATGTCAGTCATCAAATCATATACATAGGCATACAGAATCATAACACATACATAAGCATCATATAGATCCACCGTAATAAATGTCTATATATATCACAAAATGTCCATCATATACATCATATGTGTCTGCATCTCAAAAACTACAAAATTGTGTATTTGAATAGTCTAATAAATCACGATGGTGGCTGCGATGGTCCCGCACCCCCTCCCGATCTAGATGGCCATGGTGGTAATCCCACTAATGCCTGAGAATCTCGGCTTGTACTCTATGATATGGATCTCTTTGTATATGCTAGCTAGCACTGACCCTATTGCATCACTTCAAAATATAGGCCCATATAATATGTGGCCTCTCGACCTCTCCTACATGCCTCTCTTTAGGATGCAAAGGTGTCTTCTATAACCTGACTAACACCCTCGGCTATGGCTGCCTGGCGGGCTATGTCCTGCTCTACCTTGTAAGTCTCTATTCATCTCTGAGAAACATCCCTTTGTGTCGTAAGAGCTACTACCTGCTCAGTCATGGAAGCTACATGTGCTCCCAAGGCCTCCTCATCCTATCCTCCGATAGAAAACTCTCTGTTATCCACCCATGCCTATGGAAGGTCTAGTGCCCTCTGTGCCCCATCCCCACATGCTGTCTCTGCTACCAATGCCCCATGTACCCTCTGGATCTCTATCTTCAGGATATCCCGATCTGCCACTACAGTATCATGAACCTCCTGGGCTATGTAACTTGTTGGTGGCCCCTGTCCCTGTGGCTCCTGTCCCTATCCTGGTTCCTGTCCCTGTATATCCAGGATCACTGGTGGCTATCTCCCTACGAGTATATCTACATGTCCTCATCACCTTAGGATAGCTACTCTCGATTGGACTCTCCTCCCCCAGCCCCTCCTTCCTCATCATCATCATCACCATCCTGTCCTCCTCCCTCCTCTCCCTCCCCAGACTAGTCATCTGCCTGTACCACTCCAGGAATAGTCAATCTTATAGACCTGTGAGTCACTCACCACTGTGCATATGATGTCACTACTCCTGTGTTCTATAGTGACTCTCGTGCTTTGACCCATGTCACCCCTGTCATGCCCATCCATGATCCCTGAGCTCCCTGTATGTCAACTCCAATCCCCGAGATATTGTCCACCTCTCGAGTCACCAAAGGATGAGGAAATCCATCCGGCATGGCCTCCTAAACCTATCCCATCTACCTCTGTACCCTCAAAGTCATGTAACTACATATGACATGAGACCTGATGGCCCTATGAATCGCATCCTACATATGGCACCCACTAGATATCGCCCATCTCATCTAGGGTCCTACGCCAATATATGATCGAGTTTGTAGACTCATAACTAATAGGCGACTTGTACCTACATGCAAATGGCTCATAAGATTCTCTAGTCTCCTAAGTAAAAATAGGGTGTATGATAGTTATATGCTCCCATACCCATAATAGTAATAGAGTACAACCTGCTCCTAATTCCCTACCCTTACGATAGGCGCACATGTGAAGATCATAATAAAGTTGTCCCAAAATGGTATATGCCCAGCAATACTGCTATCCATCCTCCACTATGCTTCTCAAAACTCATGCCCAGCCGATAGGGAATCCCTTCCCTACATGATCTGACATCATTCATCCTCCTATCAACCCTACTAGATATAATGCCAACTTTCGTAACCATGGTCGTGCTGCTATCGCCCCTGCCCATGACATCCACTATTGTGTAGTGGGAATGTCTATGTATGCCCTTCTAAAGGTCATCTCCATATGTAACTTTGACCCCTTGAAACAATACTCAAGAATAAGTCCCTGAATCGACACTCTATAGATCCTCCACACATCGTGCAGCGTGATAATCGCTTTCCCTGTGGGGAAGTGACAGCTAGAGATGGTACTATGCCACCTCTCAATCAGTGTCAACATTAGTGCATTATGTGCTCTCAAGTGGTGCCAAAGATGAACATACTCTAGGCCACACAAGGTGACCACTCCCCACTCCTCAGTCGTCAGCTCATGTGCTAACACCATCATTGCTGGATAGCTCTCCCTAGCCCTGAAAGAAATTGTCTCCTCCTGCATGTACCAAATACCCATGTCAAATATCATATAGCTTTCTTTCTTGATTTGGGGCATCAAAAAATGCTCCCGAATCCCTTTCCCTCTACTTTCCCTCCCTTTTTGTCTATTTCAGGGTCAATCGGTGGAGATGTCTATTTACCCACGCAAACAGCGGTTCTTCACAGCCACTGATTTGTGGAGACGACGGTTTAGGCCACCCCCTCTTTTCTGTGTAGACGTTGAACCTACTTCATCGTCTCTGCCCCCTTTTTTTTGTCTACCCCCTACCCTCGCAAACGGTGATCGTGCAATCATCGTCTGCGCAGATGACGATCACCGATCAGCCGTCTGCGTAGATAGTGGTTAGGAAACCACCATCTTTGTCGTGGGCCAGTTTGGAGCACTTTTCGGGCACCATTAATGCAAAATTGAAAATTAAATGCATAAAGGACAAAGAGGTATTCAACTACTCACTGGTGTTCCTACGTCCACGGGTCACTGATGTGTCCTAACTCACTCTCCAAGCTGCGTACACTCTCAAATAGCCGCCATCTCTTCTCTTTTTTTGCTCTTTGTGAATGAAAATGACTTCTCTTTGGGCCCCGATGGACTATTTATAGTCCCTTGGGACCCGTTTCTTCCGTCCTTCTCCTTGTTTCCCATCTTGGTCCCCGTTATTTTCCTCCATTTCTTTTGAACATGCCATGCAATTGGTTTTTCCCCTCTTCATGCCTTTTTTGAGAAAATTTTATTAAATTTTTTTTATTTTTTCCTATTATTTTCTCAAGGGGGCACACTTCTCTACCCTTGTCATCTTAGGTTTTCCTGGCCTTTCTGGGGCATCTTATTTTCTTTTCTTTGAGGCGACGCCACTTTTGACACCACGTCAAAGAGGAGCAAAATGTAGACGTCCAAAATCATCCTTATATTAATTGAATTAATATTCTCATAACATTATAGTTAATTTTAATTAATTATATTTGTTATATTATTCTATCTATTTAATTTATTTATTTAATTAAATATGATTCATCTTCATAGTATTTAAATCTTAATTTAAATATTATTCCCCCTTTAATGTATTAAATCACATTTATATACATTTCTCTCATTAATCCATTTTAAATAAATTTATAATTTATTTATTCCTCCACATGACTTAATCCTACTAAACCACAATTAATCTAAATCTAATTTGGATTAAACTAATTTGAACCTAGATCCTACCCTACCTCATATCACTCTCACCAAATAGACCTAATTATTTTCTCACAGATGTGTGAGCAAATTTCTAAATTTGACTTTTCAAATTTATTCTAATTTGGAGCCAACAAGGTTTCTTACAACCTTGATGACACTTTATTACACTTTCTAAAAGTATTTCATTAGACTAAAAATCTTACACCTCTTACAAGATCCTTCACATGTGTACTTTAAGTACACCTTGACCCATCACATCACAAGTTGCTCACACATGTGTGAGAAAAATTAGCCTCTTGCATGGCTTATGTGTCCCTCATGTGGCACATATGTGGATGCCATATGTGCTCCAACTCATTCAAGCCCTCTCCTTCCCTCTAGAAATCTATAAATAGGGGCTCTTGCCAAGGGCAAATCATCTCCATTTTATGCGTTGTTATCATGCTAGTTTAGTTTTTGAATTCTTAGCTCATATTTATGTTTCCATGCTTTTTAGTTCATTTTCAAATCTAGATATCACATCTTAGGCTTAATGGTTAATGAATCTTAGTTTATTGCATATCATCTTAGTTTAGCTTGCATTCTCAGTCATGGTGAGAGCTTGAGACAAGTTCTCAATACTTGTTTCTTGAGTTCTTCACTCTTTTAGTCATTTAGCTTGCATTCTTGATCATCAAGTGGGATTTAGATATTGTGTTTGGAGAGAACACCCACATACATCTCTAAGAGAAAATCAACAATTCTTGGGTGCACTTATTTGGCTCATCGAAGTTTGTGGTCTAAAATTCTTGTCCTTTTGCGTCTTTTACTTGAATATGCTAACCTTTATTGAAACTAATGGCTAATCTTTGTGTTTTCATGTTTTAGTGATTGTTTTGGACAGGTAGGTTTTTATCACATACAAGTAGAACATAAATATAATCATAAAGGAGTATTGTTATATATGACACCTAAACATGTATAATGTTTATATCTATGATTATGGTATAAAATATACATTATATAATGATTATATGATATAAATATATGAACAACCTGATCGTATGGTACAAGTGCATGTTTAAAATTTATTTTCTTTATATTATACATAAGTTGTGTTGGAATTAATGGGAAGTGTGTACTGAGAGGGGAGGGGTGAATTAGTACCTCTAAAATTTTTATCTCTTTTATCCTTTAACCTTTATGTAATCAATTGATTATCCAACCATATGTTCTATACTATCTTGATGCAAGACATATCATTTCTTTTAACTTAATCAAACATGTGAACATTCATAGAAACATTCATGAAATTAATTGAGACATAACACAAGATATGATAACATAGAAAATTCTTGTTAGGAAGTAAAAATTGCAGTGGGGATGACACCCACAAATTCTTCACTATCTGCAGATTGGAAGGGGCTGGTTAAGGCTTTACAATTTGATCACTTCTGATGATCTACCCTATTAGGAGTATCTGTGGAGACCTGTTAAAGTCTACTCTATTAAGAGATTTAGTAACATTGTTTAGTGTGCACTCGGTTAAGAAATTTACAATAGGATTGTTAAATCCACCTTGCTTGAAAGGATTTTTACACTTTACTTCACTTGTTAGAATGTAAGAAAATTATACTTGGACCTGAGTGTATGCAATCTCCCATTACTGATTATAGATCCATTCAATATTACATGTATAATTGTATCACCTAATGTGATTGAATAATAACTTTGTTGCTCGGTAGTCTTTGTTCTTGGTTCTTGATAATCAAATTCACCTTTTGTTGTTCTGGTTCTTGAAACTCTCAGTCTGATCCATAGATGTGCTCATAGGATCAATTCATCCTCTCATGCATGATAATGAATGATTACAACATCTATTTAGAAGATAGATTGACCTAATTAAGTTTCACATAAAATAATATTAACTCTATGATCATAGGTTTACAACTTGACCTTGATATTTTAGTCTATGTTTTAAATCAGTTAGACTGATTAAAACACTTACAATAATGTTTCTTGTCCCTTAAGTAATGGTTTTAAAACAAATCAAGACTCTATAAATATAATATGAATGTTTTATCTGACGTGGAAGTCAGATCCACTTTTTGCAGGATGTAACTAACTTTCGGTGTCTGATGCTCAATCTACATATAAATCAGTTTACCTATCTTTTGGTGATCCTTTGATTGACCTGTCCATCGAGTTCCCTTGCTCTGTTGGGTTCCTCTATTTCTGCTCTTTCAGTTTCTCTTGTGCTTTGCTTGTCGGGTTCCTTTGTTGGGTTCCTCTTAGCACTTTCAGTTTTGCATTGTGTCTTTAGTTTACCCTTTAAACTGTTCTGTCGGTTTTCTCTTATCCTATCTTTTGGTGTATGGTTACCAAAAGTGTTCTTTGCATACTAATGGAAAAATAATGTCATCAATCTCCCCCTTTGACATTAGTTTCAAAAATAGATATGTGCAAAATACTAACAAAATGTATAGTATGTACACCATATATATTCCTTAGTCATTTCATGACTCCCCCTATGCATATGTCGGTATAGTATAAGTGTATGTACATGATACTTTGTTCTTTTTCACCTTGTGTTGTATATATTATATCATATCATTATACTCCCTTTTTTTGTTCTTTTTTTGTACTGTATAGTTTCCCATCTATACATATCATTATTTTCCCTCTTTTTTGATATTAAGGGAAAAGGTGTAAACCTATAGCTTATCAAAAATATGAGAGTCTGAGGACTTCATGTCCTCCATCATCTTCTCCCATTTGTCCTTCAGGTTGTCTAGAGCTATGCGCTCGAGTGTGATCCTTGCACACATATTGTAGATATTTTCTACTACAGACATCTCAGGGGTGGCTATCAGTTGCCTTGCTGAACTGATATGTTGTTGAAGAAGTATAAGACTTGGTAGAAGTTGAGCCTAGAGCTTGGTAACCTCTTCCCTAAATTGTGTTTCTACTTCCCATAGTTCCTGTCTTAACCGTTTGATCTCAACAATTTTCTCATAATGCAACTTTATTACATTGTCATCGGTGGTTAAGCCTTTAGCACTAGTAGCTAGATCAGAATCTAACTTTGCTATTTTATCACTATGCTCCTTAGTGAATTTTTCAAGTGTCCTCAATTTTTGTATCAAAGAAATAGCTTCAGCAATTATTGGATCTAATTCACTTACTAATTCTGAAAGCTTTACCTTGTTTTCTGCCAGTTCTTGGCTGATCTTTTCAATAAGTCTGTGTTGATATTTCTGCTCTGCTCTCTCCTCAATTTCTTTTTTTGCATCAATGTTCTACGTTGTGGTGGCCTTAGTGAGAGTGGGTAGTTGATCAAGGATAGGTTTATTGTGATCAATGTCAACATCGGGTACAATATGATTCAAGATGTCCCTAGTTGTCTCTAGTATCATGGAGTCTCTGTGATCCTTTCTTAGCTTCTCCTGTAGTGCCTACCTTTAGCATATTTCACCATACTATTTTAGTGTTTCATAGTCTAGTGTAGTTGGGTCACATTTGGGTATCTCAATTATCTCATCTAGAGTGACTTCCAACTTAGTCTTTTTGGTTTTCTTCTTCTTCTTCTGAGTTTCACTTGAATGTAGAACCATAGCCAGCTTCTCAGCTTTGTTTGTTGTGCTGGAGGAAGTGATTGGGGGTGTTGCCTCTTTTTTTTTTTGTGCCTCGATGTCAACTTGTTGGTTTTGAGTGGACGTCTCCACATCAACCTTGATGTTATCTGCAAGAACCTTTTTGGTTTCCTCAGGAGTGCTATCTTTTGGTTTGGCTCCTTCATCAGTATCCTTATGTACTTCATCTTCCTTTATCTATGCATCCTTCTCAGTAATGTCTCCATCTATTTTATTTGAATCTCCTTTTGTAACCTTGTCAGTATCGGTTACATTTTGAGTGTCTTCGATGACATTCTAGTCATCGGTGTTGTTTTTATGTCCTTCATCCCCTGCATCCTCAAGAATGCTTGAATCTTTATCAGGTGATTTGTCTTTTTCTTGAAGTATATTGATGGCTTTCATCAATATTGGCATGTTTCATGGTATGTTCACTTGTGAAGTGTCAATTTTAGTGTCATGTTTGTCGGTCTTGTACTTGTCAAAAGTGACATCATCATCTTTTTGTATTTCTTATGCTAGATCATCGATAATGTGAATGATTGTATTGTTTACAATGTTGTCCATAGTGGTGTCTGACCATGTCTCATCTGCAACATCCATATCCTTGTTTCCTGTGGTGTCTATTTCCCCTTTGTCTAATTCAACATCTATGATGATAATTGGTTTTGTGCTCTCAATAGCCCGATCATCCTTGTGTGGTTTATTTGTGAGAAGTTTTCTCTCAAGGCTTTCTTCCTTAGTAGGTCTGTTGAGTATCTTACTCCAAATTTTGTTGTTGTCCTTCTCTAGGTCTATTAGCTTTCCATCAAGTATCTTGTAAGCTCTCATATTGGGTGAGAACTCTTGTGCATGTTTCTCCATCATCTCCTTGATTTCTTCCATTTTGGATTTGGGAGGCATAAGAGAAACAAGGACTCTTTCCCTTACCTCTTTCTCATTCCTTAATGCATAGGTCCATCTGGCAGATATTCTATCATATAGTGCATTGGAAATTTTATCATAAAATTTTACTAGTACATATTTAAATTTACTCATCATTTTGATGATTGCCTCTTCAATCTTTTTCTGGTCCAAGGGATCCATAGTTAACCATCTTCTGACTTTGGACTTAGTAATTGATCCTGATTTAACCATTAGTGCACATATCTCATCAATGGTTTTAGGTATCTTACTCTTCTCCTTGTGAACACCTTCATCCTGTTCGGTGTCCTCAATGTCCTCTTTGGTTCTAATCAACCTTCTTCTCTTTGTTGGCCCTTTTTTTGTGTTGTCAGTTTCCTCTTGTAGGTCCTTGACCTTTCTTCAATGGTGAAAGACTTGTATCCTTAGTTGTTTGACTTCTATTCCTTGAAGCAGTTGTGGTTCTAGGATTCTTAGCTAGTGTTGGTAATGGAGTATCTAGCTCTGTAGACTCAAATTCACTTTCCTGCTCAGCCTCACAGACAGGTGACTGTCCCTCAGTTTCTTCTATCTATTCAGTTTCTTCCTCTGTAACTGACATCCTTTTCTTCAATTTCTTTACCATTTTATCTTTATTCCTATCTATTATTTTCACAACCAAGCCAATTTTGATTCTTTCTTTGGCTTCTTCATAAGTGCTAAACTTTAGTTGTGTTTTTTCTAAGGGCTCATTTATTAATGCATCGATTGCATTGGATGCGTGATCTATGTTTGCCTCATAGTCTAGTGGTTGTAGCCATGCTATCCTTGGTACAACAAGTTTGATATATGTGTAATCTGTGTCAACCATGAAAAATATATCATTCTTTAATTTCTCAATTAGTTGCTCTGGGATCCTTACTCTTTTCTGCATTCTCTCCTTCAATCTAGTAAAGCACTCATCCATAACTATCTTAAAATTGTCTCCCAGTGATGTTATATACTCACTGATCTATATGGTGACTGGTCTAGTTGTATCCCATTTTACATCTCCTACAGATGGAAAATATTCTTGGAAGTAAAAGAAAATGCACATGATAAGTGAGCCAAACTTACATGAATTTGTCTTTGCATTTATGATTGTCTTCAAGTTTTCTTCTAACTGGTTGAGTAAAAGTTCTGATAAACCAGCTGAGTTCCTTTCTTTACAATCTTATATGTTGTATCCACTACTTCAGATGCTATGTTGTTCATCCTTCTAGCTTGAAAGAATTTGTAGCCTAGGACCCATGCTCCAAATTTCAGTTCATCATCTGTGATAGTGGATACCTTAAGTCCTCTTCCATCACACTTAGCTCTTGTATTCTTTTCAATTTCAGCCTTTGGTGGGTGCTTCAATTCCTTTACCTTATCGGTGATAGGATAACCTATGACTACATGAATAACATCTCGTGTTATTTTTTTAGGATCATCTAGCCATAGCTTGTGGTTGTGAATTCTTCTCAGTACTAACTGAATCCACTCGGTCTTGAATACCTTTGGGAACAATAGGGCATTTCATCAACATATTATGGAACTGATGTAAAATACAACTTGGTGTAATGTAGTTCCATACTTACTTGTTCTACTTAGGTGGGGTGGTGATGTCACCAGATCCATTGGATAGGGTGTCACTAATTGCATTTCTCAGTCCAGCTTCATCATTGTTTGTAGCTTTCCTCCACATTTTGTTTCTCATCTTCCGAATGTCTTAAATGGTATTTCCATTGGGAAAAGTGTTGGTATCTGTCATTCAGTCTCTGCAGCCTTTCTTGAGATGACCAACTTTATGACAATGTAGGCATGTCATTTCGGGGTTAGTCCAAACTCTAGATTTTCTTGTCCACTATCTCATACAGTTTGCAACAATGTGACCAAATCTTCCAGATGTTGTACAATTTGTCCATGTGTTGTAATCCCATACATACTGGTTACCGATTCTTTTCAGTTGATAGGTAGTTTCTTAACATTTAGGCTTAAATGCTTTCTTTTTCTTCTTCCAACATTCAAGAGTTGTGTGCCCATTCATTTTCCAAGTAGGACAGTATTTTTCCATGTAGGTTTCCTTCTTTGGTTGCTTCATCTCAGACTTACATTCATATGCTTTATGTCCTTTCTTGTTACATTTATAACAAATCCTATGAATGAATATGTGGATTTAGGAATACCTTTCATTTTTCTCTTGCATACATTTGATGTGTGGCCTTACTTTCCATAGTGATTGGATGTCAGCTTTCTTGGTCTTGGATTTGCATAGACATTCTTTGGATCAACATGATTGGGTGATTCTCCATTCTCGGTATAGCCTAGACCGGTGTTGTTGTTGATTCTTCGTTGTCCATCAAGAAAATCACCCATTCTTTTATTGCTTTCTTCAGCTTTCTTGATAATTTCATTATGCTGCTGCTAGATTATGAGTTCTTGTTTCAGCTTTTCATTTTCTTCCCTTAGCTCACCGATATCTTCTATTCTTTCAATGAGTTCAACATTCATTCTATTTCCCTCTTGACTCATAAGAATAATCTGATTTGTAATCGCATGCTGATGTTTTGTTAGTCTTTGTATTTATGACTCTTTCTCTTGTAGCTTTTTAGTAATCTTCCTTCTATCATCAATAGCTAGTGTTCTTTCTTGCTCAACTTGTCTAGCATTGTTCATGACATCAATCATTCTTACCATTTGTGTCTCTTGACCAATTTGAAGAGATTTCACTTGTCCAGACAGATGTTGAATGATTTCATTTAAGCTTGTGATGATTTCTTTTGATGTGTCTGATGCTTTTCTAGTAGTTGATCTTGAAGACTCAAAGAAATCTGGTATCTCTTCCTCATGGTAATATATTTCATTACAGCGAGATGTCATAATCTTTCTTTCATCTAACAGTTGTCTCATCTTGATTCTAGCTTCTGTATACTGCTCATAGAAGATCTAAATTTCTAGCTTTTGATTCTCAATACTCTTGTCAAGTCTATACTTCTCCATTGTATGATCTTTTCTCTTAAGCCTTTAAGCTTTCCAAATAAGAGACTTGGCTCTGATACCAATTTTTGGTATTGATGGGAAGTGTTTACTAAGAGGGGAGGGATGAATCAGTACCTCTAAAACTTTTATCTCTCTTATCCTTTAACCTTTATGTAATAAATTGATTATCCAACCATCTTTTCTATACTATCTTGATGTAATACATATCATTTCTTTTAAATTAATCAAATATGTGAACATTCATAGAAACATTCATGAAAGTAATTGACACATAAAACAAGATATGATAATGCAGAAAACTCCTGCTAGGACGTAAAAACTATGGTGGGGATGACACCCACAAATTCTTCACTATCTGCAGATTGGAAGGGGCCAGTTAAGGCTTACAATTTGATCACTTTTGATGATCTACCCTATTAGGAGTATCTTTGGAGACTTGTTAAAGTCTACTCTGTTAAGAGCTTTAGCAACACTATTTAGTGTGCACTCAGTTAAGAGATTTACATCAGGATTGTTAAATCCACCTTCCTTGAAAGGATTTTTACACTTTGCTTCACTTGTTAGAATGTAATAAAATTACACTTTGACTTGAGCGTATGAAATCTCCTATTGCTGATTAGAGATCCATTCAAGATTACATGTATAAGTGTATCACCTAATGTGATTGAATAATACCTTTGTTGCTCGGTAGCCTTTGTTCTTGGTTCTTGATAACCAAATTCACCTTTTGATGTTCTGGTTCTTGAAACTCTCAGTCTGATCCATAGATGTGATCGTAGGCTCAATTCATCCTCTCATGCATAATAATTAATGATTACAACATCTATTTATAAGATAGATTGACCTAATTAAGTTTCACATAAAACAATATTAACTCTATGATCATAGGTTTACAACTTGACCTTGATCTTTTAGTCTATGTGTTCTAAATTAGTTAGACTGATTAAAACACTTACAATAATGTTTCTTGTCCCTTAAGTAATGGTTTTAAAACAAATCAAGACTTTATAAATAGAATATGAATATTTTATCTAATGTGGAAGTTAGATCTACTTTTTGTGGGATGTAACTGACTTTCGGTGTCTGATGCTCGGTGTGCATAGAAATCAGTTTACCTGTCTTTTGGTGATCCTTTGATTGACCTGTCTGTAAGGTTCCCTTGCTCTGTTGGGTTCCTCTGTTTCTTCTCTTTCAGTTTCGCTTGTGCTTGTATGCACCCTAAAATGGTCACCTAGACTTTCGGCCCCATTTATCATTTTATCAATTTATCAAATTTTTGAATCAATGCTTTGGAACATTTTCAATTCAAATCAATTTCCTTGATCAAATCATAATCAATTCAATATTTATTAAGGTTTGAGCCTTATTTAATTTAAAAGAGAAAAAATAAAAATAAAAAATATTATTTAATTAAGAGAAAATGCTCTCTTTTAATTAATTAAAAATCTCTTTTAATTAAATAATAAAATCACTTTATCCTAAGCCTTTATTTAAATAAAAGGAATTTCCTCCTCTTTTATTTAAATAAAAAATCCTCACTTTCCTTCTTATCCTATGTTGCACAAATAAAACATTATTCTTATTTTATAAAAAGGAAAAAACACACAAAAGTCAACTCCTATTTTCCTATTGGAGGATATTTGTGCACAAGGATCAAGCTTTCTTTTTTTCTCCACCCTTGATTAAGATTTTTTCCTCTTAATCTCAATGGTCCATTTTCATCTCACTTCTTATAAAAGGAGAGCTCTCTCCTTCATTTTGATATCTTAGGTTTTCATAGTATTGTTATGCTGCAAGTTTTCTAGGTCATTTGGAGCTTTC
>MU224369.1:2024232-2068157 GCA_018584345.1 Thuja plicata
GAAAGATCAAGATCAAGAAACTTCCATGTATTCCAATCCTCTTTATGATGAATTTTATCCACATCATGGTTCTTTTGATCCCTTGCGCCCTTCCTCATTCATTCCACCATGTCTTAAGTCTTCTCCTGAGCAAGATCAAGTTACTACTTACACCATTGAGCTTATTGACAATAAAAATAACCTTACTACACTTGCACTTTCCAAAGATGATACTTCCATTAAGGTTATTAAAAATGGTGTTGTTACTTCTAATATTGAGCTTATTAAAAATCAAGAGAAAAATTATGCGATTATGCTATCCAAAGATCCTTGTCAAGATCAAAGTCTTTCATCTTCTTGTTCTACCACTCCATGTTTACTTCCACTTTCTACTCTTCCTAAGTCTTTGCAAGCTTCAAACAATCCTATCAAAGAAGGTTCTCCTATTCAAGATGTTCAAGATTCTATTGAAAGATGCTCACTCTAAAGATGCTGATATCCTTGGAGACCAGATGAAAAATAAGCTGGAAACAAATTAAGTTCTCACACACTTCCTGATATTCAAACAATGATATAAGACAATAATATTTCTGCACAAGCAACTCTAAGATAGCAATTTAAATTCCTTCAATAATTGCAAAGGACAAATTGAAAAGGATTGAAACCTTGAACCAAGAGAGACACAAACACTTATCTTTTATTGATTATGAAAAATAGTACATAATAATTCATGTTCAGTTGTGATCAAATCTAAAACTAACTGAAGATGATGAAAAATATCACCAAAGATGTCGTCACATTGATCACGGTATCCTTATTTATACAAAGTTCAAAGGATACAAACAAGATTTAGATCAATGCACTGGTTCATCTACTAAATCTAATCCCTAAGATCAACAACTGAACAGTCACAATTACAATTAAGCAATGAGTTATCATCCTTTAAGAATAGTTATCGACCAAAGAGATAACAATAATCAAATAGTTCATTTGTAATTTATTATAGATCTGTTATATCTCTTTAACTTGTGCATGGTATATCAATGGACGTCTGTATATCTTTTATCTTTCATCTTTTCATCTAGGTTGCATTATTTTTGTTTACCACCTTTGAAACCCTGCATGAAAACAATGTTGACATATTAAAATGATAATAAAAACCCTAAGTCGATGAAATAACAATATAATAACATTAAAACATGCAACGACAAAGAAAAATCCTAGTCATCAGTGCCACTCGAGCATTTTGTGCTTTTCTACGTTGGGGACATGTGCCACGTTCCCTTAATGCCTTAAAGGGTAGATCTTGCACAACTTCATCCCTGAGGCATTAATCTCGTCGTCTGATCAACCCATAGTTGCCCACTTCTTACTTTATCTCTAATCTTTGCTCAGTCTGACCCGCCATGAACACATGTTATCATGTCTGATCAACCGATCTCTGCCAGATGGATCCTTTTCATCTTCACTGTCATACTTCCTGCGGGCCTAAGACACATGTTAGCATGACTTAATCGCTTATGTGTTAGATCCTATGCATCTTGGCTTTAAGTCATTAATCCAACCGTATATTTTTCTCAACTGTTAATCCTTTGCCAAATCTATCACATAGTCTGGCATATATCCTTGTCAACCTACTTGATGATCACAATTGTGCCATTTTTATCTCTGTCGACTATCCTTATACATTGGTGGGCTAGGACATGTAGCGGTATGACTTAATCGCTTAAGTGTTAGAACTCGATTAGTTTGTCTTCAAGCCAATAAGTCAACTGTTGGATCAAAAGAAAACTGTGTGATCTTTACTTCCCACTCTGACCCGAGGACAATGGCATAATTCTACCATGTGGTGCTCAGGCTTAATGAATTGAACGTTAGATTTCTTGCATCTCTACTTTAAGTCTTTAATTCGACCGTAGGATCTTCTTCAAGTTGCATGCCCTTTATCTTATATTCACCACTGCACTGGGCCCGCTAGCTACCAGATGTCACTCTGACTTAATTGCTTATGCGCTAGATCTTGAGTACTTTGTCATTAATTCAATAAGCTGACCGTTCGATCAAACTAAAATTAATCTGCCTTTACCACTTTGAATTTGGCCTTAACCAACATCTGACCTAACTTTGACCTTGGGTAATCCATTTCTTCTTTATCTTGAAGTCGCTTAAGAAAAAGAGAATATTCCCTGCCATGGTCGTAAAAATATATTAAAATGAATAATAGACCACAAAAAATGGCCAACGGCTATATTTATGAATTCAAATATATATCAGCCATGGAAAATATAAAACATATCCAATCTAACAAGAGGGTGCATGAAATTAAATAGGATAAATGCATGGGATAGAACAAATGCAATAATAAACTATGAATGGAAAGAAGAAAAATAAGCATAAACTAAGACAATAGTTACAAAAATACTTCCCTGAATCATTTAGCCATTCAAATTGGATCTGCAAATTTGGGTTCCACCAGTGGCTCTTTCTGGAGATGTGTGTTCATACTTGGACACAACAAGATCTCAACTATCTCTGGAGAAGTAGACCAAAATAGAGACAAAGAACAACATAAAATAAATAAAACAAAAACTCATAAGTAAACGTAGGGTAATACTTCCTGCTTAAGAGAAGAATGGTTTCAAATACTAAGCATGAGTTGGAAATGCTTGAACATGACCCTTTGTATCTTGCAACAGGTAACTCTTTTCCCCTGCATTATCAAAAATTATGTAGGGCCCAAGCCATAAAGCTTCAAATTTTCCATGCTTTCCCTTTTCCTGATCTTTAGCATTCCATTTTAACACCCAATCTCCTTTCTGAAAGTTCTTGTCCTTAGTTCTCTTATCATGTAAAGTGTTCATCTACAACTATTTCCTCACATTCTCGCTTTGTGCAGTTCTTCTAACTTCATCCAATTTCGTAAGTTGATCCATCCTATCCTCCATGAAATCTATGTCTTCTGGTTGATCCTCTCTGACAAACTTATATATAGGGAGAAGATTGTTCAATGGTAATCTATATTTTTTTCCATAAACCAATTCATAAGGAGAAAATCCAGTAGATTTCTTAACTGTTATCCTATCTGCCCAAAGAGCTAAAGGTTACTTGGAGTCCCATGCTCTTTTATTATTGCTTAACATTCTCAATGATTTTCAATATGTTTTTATTACTTGATTCAACCTGACCATCTCCTTGAGGATGGTAAGGGGAAGAATATGACAAGTTAATATAATAAGTACGGAAAAAATCAGAGAATTCCTTGGATCTAAAACACATACCATTATCACAAATGATTTTGCAAAGAACACCAAATCTTGTTAGTATATTTTTTGTTAAAAACTTTATAACCACCTTGCTTGTAGCTTGTCTAGAGGGTATGGCTTCAACCCATTTAGTGAAATAATCTGTTGCAACTAGATTCCATTTGTGTTTTCCACTAGAAACATCAGTAATTTCACCAATAAAATCAATTCCCCACATTTAGAAAGGATCTTCAGTTGACAAAGATCTGAGGGGTAATGCACCATCATATTTTAATTTTCTTGAGAATTTCTGACAAGCTTCACACTTTCTAACATATGTATAACTATCCTTAAAAACATATGGCCAATAATACCTAGGATATAATATCTTATGGGCAGTAGTTCTTGTTGAAAAATGACCACCACATACTCCATCATGTAATTATTTCATTACTAATTTTGATTGGTATACATCTAGACAGAATAAAAGAACACCTTCTCTAAACTTCCAATACAAATCACCTTGTATCAAAACATATCTAGATGCTTGTAACTTTATTGTCCTCTTTTGATTTTCATTTAAACCTTCTTTGCATTTCATGTGCTTAAGTAAGTATACTATATCAGTATACCAAGGACAATTTTCAACACTTACTATTAATTTATTAGTGTTCACCTGATTTATTTGAACTGCTTCAAGATTTGATTCAACCATAAGTTTAGCAAGACCTTGTCTTCTGACCAACTTCATTATTTGGATTTCCATATCAAATTCTTGGATCTAATTTACCCATATGCATCTTTTACCTATCACCTCAGACTGTTTAAATATATCTTTGATTGCTGCATTTGGCACATAAGCTATCACTTTAGCTCCTCCCAAGTATGGCCTAAAATATTTCACTTCTTTAACTAGAGCATAAGCCTACTTCTCATGTATATCATAATTTAATTCTATTTCTTGAAGAGTTTTACTATAAAATTCTATTGGTTGTTCATAGCCCTTATCATTTTTTTGTAGCATAACTGCAGCAATAGTATGATATGATGCAAAAGAAAATAATTGAAAAGGCTTTGAAAAATCAGGTGTTTTAAGGATTGGAGCTTCCTTGATTGATTTCTTGATGTTAGAAAATGCTTCTATGGCTTCATTATACTATTTAATTTCTACACCCTTCTTAAGCATTTTAGCAATGGGTTTAATAATTTTTGAAAAATTAGGGACAAACCTTCTTATAAAATTTATCTATCCAAAAAAGGATTGGATCCCTTTAACATTTTTTGGAATTTGAATCTTATCTATGGGAGAAATTCATTTAGGATCTATTCTTACACCATCCTTTGATACAATATGCCCCAGTAGCTTCCCTTCAATAACCCCAAAATGGCATTTCTTTGGGTTTAAGGATATCCCATATTTTAAAGCTCTTTTGAAAATTTGCTCCAAATGATCACAATGCTCTTCTGCCTTTTTTGAATATGCAGTCAGATCATCCTGATATACTACCATGATGAGATCAATCAGGGCCTCAAAAGCCACATCCATTGCTCTTTGGAAGGTTGCTCCTGCATTAGTTAACCCAAAGGGCATTCTTGAATACACATAAGTCCCACAAAGAGTGGTGAAAGTTATTTTATATTGCTCTGATTCTTTGACCTTCACTTGGTTGTACCCTGAGAATCCATCCATCATAGACAATAATTCATTTCCAGTAACCTTCTATAGAAGAGCTTCCTTATTAGGTAATGCATAATTATCTTTCAAGGATGATATATTTAAATTTCTAAAATCAACACACAATCTTATATCTCTTTTCTTTTTTCTATCTGGGACCAAGTTTGATACCCATGTAGAATGTCTTAAAGGCACAATTATTCATGCATCCCTCATCTTGACAAGTTCTTCCCTCATCTTAGGATCTAGCATTGGATTTATAGGATGTTGTCTTTGTCTAAAAGGTTTTGCATCTAGCTTTAGAGGGATTTCATGCTGAAATAAATCCTCTCAGTAGGCTTTAAGATCATCATATGACCATGCAAAGATGTGCCTATATTTTCTTAATAGATTTATCAAATTAGCTCTGGTTTTGGGAGTGAGACTTTTGCCTATATATACTTCTCTAGGAGTATGATCATTTCTCAAATTAATTTTTTCAACCTCTTCAGACTCATTTCTTATCTTACCCCTTTTGAAATTTTCTTGATCATCAAATACTCCTTCTAGTGCAACCAAACCTTTGGGAATTTTGTTTTTCTTTAGTTGAACAACTTCTTTTCCAAACAAGGTCTCTTTTCCATCCTAGTTCTCTACATAACCATTCCATTCTATGCACTGATCTTCATACTTGTCTTCATTGATTAAAAATTTGAGGTCTCTATCATCTTCAAATATCTGCCAATTCCGCACATTGTCAGGAACTGATGGCCTATTTTTTTTATCTCAACTTGCACAATCTCATCAAAAGGGATATCAATCTGTTTGATGGCTACATTAGTCAACAATTCTGCAAGGAAATTTTCTGATCTTTCTATCCACTTAATTGAAAATGCATCAATAGATTCAATTAAATCCCATACTAAGTTTCTCTATTGTTTTAACTTGGGATTTTTGGTAATGAATCTATTTCTAACTTGAGAAACTATCAAATCAGAATCACCATAAACTGAAAGCATTTTAATACCATATTATTTTGCAAAATTCAAACCAAGAATTAATGCTTTATACTCAGAAACATTATTTATGCATTCAAAATTAAGTAAGAAATAAAATTTTAAGATCTTACCACATGGGGATACAAAAGTGACCCCATCACCATTACCTTCTTTACTACATGCTCCATCAAAATTTATTTGCCAAAGTTTATCTTGATTTTCTTGCAAATGCACTTCAATGGGACTATCAATTTTCAATGCTGGTTTAGTAATACTTACCTGAAAATTGTCCATGTCTGAATGGAAAAAGTTTATTTTTTCCACCCTAATGTCTTCATCAATAATATATGGAGATCTTGGTTCCCTATTAATTCTTACTTCCCTTCCATCCACTGGAATAGTATCATAAGTCAAATCTAATTGACTATGACCACCTACTAGATTAGACCATTATCTAGATAAAAGCATTCCATAACTAGCAGGCACTTCAACAACAGTAATATCAGTTTTATATAAAATTTCAGGACAAGCAGGAAATTTAAATTCCACATCCTTCATAATACCAACAACAGGTATATACCTATTGTCCATAGCGTAGCATGTTCCATAAGTTTTATCCACCTTCATTCCAAGTTCTTTCATGACTTCTGCAGGCATAATATTCACTGCTGCTCCTAAATCTATCATACAATTCTTAAGTAGTTTATTGTTAACCATCAAAGTGAGATAAAAAGGATCCACTTGTGTTCCATTTTGAGAAATAGTAGTTCCTAAATAAACCATAGGAGGATCTTCATTTAATGCTCTTTGATTAGAGTCTTCTTTAAAAACATTACATACATTAGACAATAATTTTATAGTTTCAATTTTATATTCAGGTACTTTCATCATTTCAAATAAAGGAATAGAAATTTTTACATGAGATAAAGAATTAGATATGAAATAACTATTACTTGGGACAGACTTACTAACAATTGGTTTCTCCTTTGTCAATTTAGGTGCTTGATGAGGATCTAACTATTGACTTTTTTTTGCACTATCATCAGGCTTGTTTACCTTCCTTTTTCATTACTTTGATAGATATGATGACATCTAACTGATTGAATGTTTGAAGATGTTAAGTTGATGATTATGCAAGGCATTAAATCAGTTAATGTATTGTATTTTCATTGATGTCAACTTGATATAATCTTTATGGTCATGGAAATACTGCCAAATACTTCAAAGAACAATGAATCAAAGGCTATGTTATCAGTAATGCATACAAGTCAAATATTCACCAAGTGATTGTATACACTGACAGAGTGCACACCAATGGACAGAGTAAAAGAGAAGAGTCATAGTGTTTCCCGATGAGAAAAGCACAACATTACCGACAAGCAGAGTTACAGTGTTTCTCGATGAGCAAAGCACAGAGTAACCTGACAGAAAGAATTTTAGTGTTGCCCGACAGAAAAGACAAGGACAGAGATCCCGATGACAACTAAAGTCACACTGACATAACAGTCAGTTATCACTGATGACTAACTAAAGTGTTGATTGACAGAATAGAGAGTTTGGAAAATGACAAAATGCTTAGCTGTCAAGAAGCTAAAGATAGAATTAACAAATACTTATCATTGTGTTAATCATACAGATAAAGCCAAAGATAAGTAATTGATTTAAAGCTGATTTGCCCAGTTGGAAAGAAGATCTCTTAGAGATAAAACTAGAGTTTTCTTTAAATCTATTGGCGAGAATTGTAGAACATGCCAAGAATCAAGAAAGCCAAGAAAAGGTAAAATCATGTCTATATACAAACAAACCCAATTCATTACGAATGGGTGTGTGGGGTGAACAAGAGAATAGAGGAAAGATGCTAAAGAGAATTTGAAGGAAAAGAAAGTCTTCATTCAGTCCTGATCGACAAGCTGAGGAAAGAGCTAGATTCTGTAGACACCGACAAATAGTGAGACAGCATCATAGAGCAGAACAGTGTGGAGCAAAGGTATAAGTGATTATATTGATTAGAGAGGTAATGGACTTACAATAGATCTAAAAATCTACAATTGAGTTGTATCTATGAATAGATCATTAGTGTTTCACTTTAACCATTAAAGCATCAATTCTCTTAACCGAGCAGGACTTAAAAGTCTTTTACAATTTAGATATATCCCAAGGAGTATCAAAAATTTTGATCATGAAAGTAGCATTGGATATGCTTGATACCTATTGACAGACCAAGTGAGTGTTTGATCAAGGATGGTAGCATTAGATGCCAGATACTAGGTGACAAACTATCTTTTAAATCCTCTAACAAGGTCACACCTAATAGTGTGTTTGTAACCTTTAACAGGGTTGGCTCTTAACAGGGCTCACTTTAGAAGAGTGAAAATTTAGGGTACCGGTTCGAGTGGTTTTTCCCTTAACAGGGTTTCCACGTTAAAAATCCATGTGTTATGTGTTAATGCTTTATTACTTTACTATTTTACATTTCACATATACAATTTTGGATTGATTGGTATACTTTGCATATTTACTGTATTTCGGTAAATAGATGACTGCTTATCGGTAAACATACAGAAGAAGGTTTAACAAAGCAAGACGACAAGTAGTAAATTGATATAAGTATTTCAAGGCATTCATCTTGTAGGACAGAAGATAAATTGAGACATAATTTATGGTTATAAGTATTAAGGGTTGATTTAAGAATTAATTTTTGAGGCCACTGATCCACCCCCCCCCCTCTCAGTTATTGCTAACAATTGGTATCAGAGCTTGTGTGCTTAGAAGGAAGGTTTCAAGACCTAAGATAAAGATCACAAGATAAACAGAAGAGATGTGCCCAAGTTGAACAAAGACAATTTTTCTTCATGGCAGAGCAGAATAAGACTCCACTTATCAGGTATTGGTAATGATGTTACTCAATACTTAGATGTTGAATATGTGTTTCCCACAAGAGCACCAACAGTTGAACAATTGATAGAGAAGCATGACCACAATTGCATGATGATAGAGTTTGCTTCCTCACTCTCTGATGTTGAATTTGAAGATGTCAAAACCTACAAGACTGCAAAGAAGATGTGGGAAAAATTGATGCTTGTACATGGTGGTGACAAGAATGTTTTGAGAGCCAAGGCAGAAATCCTTAGAGGAAAGTTTGATGATCTCGAAATGAAACAAGGTGAAAACATCACACAGTACAACACAAGAATCAAAGAGGTAGTCAATGCTATCTAAGGAGTTAGAGGTGTACTAGAAGAAGATATAGTGGTAAGTAAAAATCTAAGAACCTTACTTCCTACTTATGCTATTAGAGTATCTGCCATTCAAGAAATGAGAGCAGTAGCAAATAACAATGTTACTCTAGACAGTTTAATTGGAAGATTGATTTCAATTGAGATGAACAACTTTGATAATAGTGTCTTACCAAAAATAGAGTCTACATTCAAAAATTCTATAAGAATAAGTAAATCAAGTCATAAAAACACTATGAGAAAGATAGTGATAGTGAAAGTGAAGAAGAAGATCTTGATGAAATTGAAGCACTTATGGCTAGAAGAATGCATAGAGGCAAAGGTAAATACAAAGGTAAATTACCACTTATTTGCTTTAATTGTAAAGAGATTGGACACTTTGCTGCAAGATGTCCCGAGACTACAAGGACAAAGGAAAGGAGGTCTGACAGAGGTGATTACAGAAACTACCGACAATCAGAAAGAAGAGATACATGAGACTACAAGGACAAAGGAAAGGAGCTCTGACAGAGGCAGATCATTTGAAAAGAAGTCTGACAGAGGTGATTACAAAAAATATCGACAATCAAAAAGAAGAGATACCTGAGACTACAAGGACAAAGGAAAGGAGGTCAATTACCTAGAAAAATGCAAAGATGATGACACTAACACCGAATATGATGAAGACATCGAGATTGTGTTTGTAGCAGTAAAATATGATTCAGATGATGATGAAGAAAGGTATGTATAAACAGTACTCATATCTAAAGTTAGTAAAAATGATGTCTAGATCATAAATAGTGGTTGCACTCACCATATGACCGGTGATAAGCAAAATTTTGAGACTTTTGAATACTATAAAGGTGGTTTAGTAAGAATAGGTAATGGAACACCTTGTCTAGTTGAAGGTAGAGGAACCATAATGTTGAATAACCAGATAAAATGTTAAAATGATTATTGAGTAAATGGATTAAATTATAATCGATTGAGTTTTTCTTAGTTGAATAATTTAGGTCACAGAGTAGCATTTGAAAATAAGAAGGCAAAGATCTTCAATAAATCAAGAAATATGATTGGTACCGGAGAGCAGACAAAAGGTTACTTATTCTATCTGAATGATATTGACACCACTTGTTTGATTGCAAAAAATGAAGACATATGGTTGTGGCACAAAAGATTATGTCATGTGAACTTTGACAACATGATAAAGATTAGCAAAAAGAGAAATGTCAGAGGCTTACCGACAACGAGCAAGCCCGACAACATCATGTGTAAGAATTGTCAAAAAGGTAAGATGTAAAAGTCTAGTTTCAAAAGATAAACCCATACATCTGATGCCATTCTAGAATTAGTCCATATTGATTTATGTGGACCTATGAGGACAAATATTTATCATGGAGATAGATATTTTATTCTTTTTGTTGATGATTACTCTAGAATGATGACAGTCATGTTTCTAAAGGATAAATTAGAAGCATTTAAGATGTTCAAATGGTACAAAGCAATGGTAGAAAAGCAAAGTGGAAAGGATTTAAAATGCTTAAGATCAGATAGAGGAGGGGAATTTATTTAAGATGAACTCACTAACTTTTGTAATGAGCATGGAATCAGAAGACAGGTCTCTGCACCGAGAACACCATAGAAAAATGGAATTTCTGAAAGAAGGAATAGATCCATAGTTGATTATGCAAGGACACTGATGATAGAGAAAGGCATCACCAAAATATTCTGGAGAGAAGTTGTCAGTACTTTTTTTTATACATTGAACAAAGTACAATTGAAGAAAGACACCAAAAAGACACCCTATGAGCTTTGGTATGGATACAGACCCAATGTAAGTTATTTCAAAGTTTCTGGCAGTCAGTGTTATATCTTAAAAGATGATAGAAATGGAAAACTTGACTCCAAGAGTGATGAAGGAATATTTCTAGGGTATTCTACCAAGAGAAAGGCTTATAAATGTCTAAATAAAGCCTCTAACAAAGTTGTTGAAAGTGAAAATGTAAAGATAGATGAATTTGCAGAGAAGAATGAAAAGGAAAGCACTAAAGAACCAGAGGACTACAATAGGTTTTCTTAGAATGAGGAACCTGACACTCTACCCGACCAAAAATGTAGAGCTCCTGAGAAATAGATCATTGCACCCGAGCATCATGCTGTAAATACCGATGATCAAAATATTGCTCAAGATGATGCACAAAGTGATGGAGAACAGAATGAAGAACAAGATGATGATCAAGCTGATAGACAAAGAGCTAAACCTGTACTTGCAAGATATGTTAGAAGGAACCATCCACATAAGCATATCATAGGAGATAAAAAGGCTGGTATGAGAACCATAAGTAATTCTCTAAATACAAGATGTCTTATTTGTGATTATGAGCCCAAATTTGTCAATGTTGAACTAGATAATGATGAATGGATTAGTGCTATGAATGAGGAGATTGAACAGATAGAGAAAAACAAGACATGGACACTTGTACCGAGACCAAATGAAAAGAATGTCATTGGTACAAAATGGATATTTAGGAATAAGCTGAATGAGAATGGAGAAGTCACAAGAAATAAAGCAAGACTAGTATGCAAGGGGTATGCACAAGAAGAAGGAATTGACTATGGAGAAACCTTTGCACCCGTTGCTAGGATAGAAGGAGTAAGAATATTACTTGCTTATGCTACATATAAAGGCTTCAAGGTATACCAAATGGATGTCAAATCTGCATTCCTGAATGGAATAAATACTCGAGGAAGAGGTATACATTGAGCAACCAGAAGGGTTTGTTAATCCAGACAAGAGGAACATGGTATGTAGGCTACAAAAAGCCTTATATGGATTGAAAAAATCACCCTGAGCGTGGTATGAAAGACTTCATTCCTATCTTATAAGTGTTGGATTTGTAAGGACTAGCAAAAATAGTAATCTTTATTTGAAGGAAGATACTGATGCTAACATTTTGATTGCTGAGATATTTGTTGATGACATCATATTTGGAGGCAATGATATGCTATGAAAATCATTTGCTAATGAAATGAGCAAAGAGTTTGAGATGTCTATGTTTCGAGAAATCAAGTTCTTTCTTGGTTTGTAGATCATGCAACAAGATGAAGGTATTTTCATTACACAATCCAAGTACATCAAAGAAGTACTCAAAATATTCAAAATGGAAGAGTCCAAACCAGTTGGAACACCGATGGCAACTAGATGCAAGCTGAAAAAGGAGGACAAGTCATCAGAGGTAGATCATACTTTGTAGAGATCAATGATTGGAAAACTCATGTATGTTGTATACACTAGACTAGATATTGCACATGAAGTAGGAATAGTTGAAAGATTTTCTGCTAATCCTAGGGAATCACATATGACTACTGTGAAAAGAATCCTAAGATATCTGAAGAATATCAAGGAATATGGCTTATGGTATAGAAGAGAAGGAAAATTTGAACTTAAGGTCTTTACCGATGTTGATTGGGCTGGAAATATTGATGACCAGAAGAGCACAACTGGAGGAGCATTCTTCATGGGTGACAGACTTGTCACATGGATCAGCAAGAAGCAAAGATGCATCTCCCAATCTACTGCAGAGGCAGAGTATGTTGTTGCTGCTGCAAATTGCTCAAATATTGCATGGATCAAATAGTTACTAGAAGGTATGCATATGAAAATTCTAGAACCAGTAATTATCTATTGTGATAATACAAGTGCAATAAACATTTCCAAGAATCCAGTGATGCATGCTAAAACAAAGCATATTGCCATCAAGTATCATTATTTGAGAGAACAAGTTTAGGAAAAGGAGGTGATACTTCAGTATGTGCAATCAAAGGAACAATTGGATGATATCTTCACCAAGCCACTGCCCAAGGATGCATTTGAATACTTGAGAAAGAGACTAGGGGTCAGACCCTTGTCTACTGGTCAATAAAATGACTAGAATGTTGCATCAGCCTACATATTATCAGAATATCATTCATGTTGATGCAAGCAAAGAGATGGACTTCAAAGATACATCTATACACAACAAGGTATTTATCTACTCTAAGCACCAGAGTTATTACCGATGGATTAGGAAATTCAAGGAATATATTATGGATAGAAAGGATCCATTTGACATCACTATAAAATATTTGTTTGAAAAGATGTTTGTTTGGCATTTTTGTCAAAGGGAGAGAGATATTTCATTATCATATAGAGATTATATCCATTATCAACTCAGGGAAAGATCATATCCATCGAAGTATCCAAAGGGAGAAAGTAACAAGAAAGGGAGAGTGTACTCAAAGGAAGAGAATTGCTGACAAGAGACATCACAAGAAAGGAGAATAGTCAAAGGGAGAGAGTTTGACACAGAATGAGAACACATCACATCAGAGAAAGAAATATTCTACATCTATCCAATGAAGGGATTGAAGACAAAAAGAAAGCTGCAAGAATCAAATCAAAGCTATTTGAGCTTACCGATAGCCAAACATTTGTAATAGTTACATTAGGAAAGCTTGATGAAACTGTATATTTCATATTGTATTAGCAATAGTATAGTATGATAATGTAGTATGTTTCCATCAATGCCAAAGGGACAGATTAATGACATGTAACTGATTGAATGTTTGAAGATGTTAAGTTGATGATCATGCAAGGCATTAAATCAGTTAATGTATTGTATTGTCATTGATTTCAACTTGATATAATCTGTATGGTCATGGAAATAATGCCAAAGACTTCTAAGAACCAAAGAATCAAAGGCTATGCTATCAGTAATGCATACAAGTCAAGTATTCACTAAGTGACTATATACACCGATGGAGTGCACACCGACGGACAGAGTAAAAGAGCAGAGTCATAGTGTTGCCCGACGAGCAAAGCACAACATTACTGACAAGAAGAGTTACAGTGTTTCCCAACGAGAAAAGCACAGAGTAACCCGATGAAAATAATTTCAGTGTTGCCTGATGGAAAAGACAAGCATGGAGATCCCTATGACAACTGAAGTCACACCAATGGAACAGTCAGTTATCACCGATGACTAACTAAAGTTTTGACCGATAGAACAGAGAGTTCAAAAAATGACAAAATGCTTAGCTATCAAGAAGCTAAAGATAGAATTAATGAATAATTATCATTGTTTTAATCATCCAGATAAATTTGAAGATAAGCAATTGATTTAAAGCTGATTTGTCTAGTTGGCAAGAAGATCTCTTTGAGATAAAACTAGAGTTTGCTTTAAATCTATTGGCGAGAATTGTGGAACACGCCAAGAATCAAGAAAGCCAAGAAAGGGTAAAATCATGTCTATATAGAGACAAACCCAATTCATTAAGAATGGGTGTGTGGGGTGAACAAGAGAATAGAAGAAAGGTTCTAAAGAGAATTTGAAGGAGAAGAAAGTCTTCATTCAGTCTTGATCAACAAGCTGAGGAAAGAGCTAAATTCTACAGACATCGATGAACAGTGAGACAGCATCACAGAGAAAAACAATGTTGAGCAAAGGTATAAGTGATTATATTGATTAGAGAGGTAATGGACTTACAATAGATCTAAAAATCTGCAATTGAGTTGTATGTATGAATAGATCATTAGTGTTTCAGTTTAACCATTGAAGCATCAAGTCTCTTAACCGAGCAGCACTTAAAAGTCTTTTACAATTGAGATACATCCCAAGGAGTATCAAAAATTTTAATCATGAAAGTAGCATTGGATATGCCCGATACCTATTGACAGGCCAAGTGAGTGTTTGATCAAGGATGGTAGCATTAGATGCCAGATACTAGGTGACAAACTATCTTTTAAATCCTCTAACAAGGTCACACCTAACAGTGTGTTTGTAACTTTTAACATGGTTGGCTCTTAACAGGGCTCATTTTAGAAGAGTGAAAATTTGGGGTACCGGTCCCAGTGGTTTTTCCCTTAACAGGGTTTCCACATTAAAAATCCATGTGTTGTGTGTTAATTCTTTATTACTTTACTTTTTTACATTTCACATATGCAATTCTGGATTGATCGGTATACTCTGCATATTTACTGTATTTCGGTAAATAGATGACTACTTATCGGTAAACATACAGAAGAAGGTTTAACAAAGCAATCCGACAAGTAGTAAATTTATATAAGTATTTCAAGGCATTCATCTTGTAGGACAGAAGATAACTTGAGACATAATTTGTGGTTATAAGTATTAAGGGTTTATTTAAGGATTAATTTTTGAGGCCACTGATTCACNCCCCCCCCCCCCCCCCCCCCTCTTAGTTATTACTAACAAGATACTCATGCAAGCTTTCCCTGACCAGCATTTACTATTCTATTCCTCAATTTGTAGTTACTTCTTGCTTCCTCAAGAACTACAATAGTATATGATTTTTTCTCATCATCTATTAATCTTCTGATAACTGTTATTTCTCCTTGTTGTTTATCACACTGATATATTATGTTTAGATCTTCATGATAAACATATTCCTCCTTAGAAGAGCTGTAATCATCTCCTCCCCACATTGGTTTAGATGAAACATTATTCACTATGGGTTGTTGCTCATCATTTTGATCTTCTTCTTCTTGCAGTCTCCGGGCCACAACACAACCATCAGGGGAATGTGGTAGATTACAAGCATCACACCAAGGATAGTTTTCCACAAAATAATTGTTTCTTTTCAATGGATCAGATGTTTCCTTAGTATAATACTACTTCTCAAGTTTTCCATCTTTCCATTCAGTCTTATATGGCATGTCTTTTAATCTAAATCTTTCATTTTTAGGAAATGGTGGCCTGTCATTTTAGGAAATGATGGCCTGTCATTTCTGCTTTGTTTTGCATTTAGATTTGTTATCATATCCAGAATATCTTTTAGATCATTATTTTTAGGAGATTTTGGATTATGCAATTTAGTATCACTCCTTTTATCTATCTTTCCAGCAGCCCTTCTATTATTTTCAATGGTGGCAGCAACTTTGAAAGCTTGATTCAATGTTGCAGGGCCTTGTGATCTAATCTCATAGTGTGTTTTACTATCAAATGCAGTTAGATAGAAATCAACTAGAAAAGAATCAACATGCCTTATATCTCTTGGAATTCTATTTAGAACTTTATTAAACCTTTTATTTAATTATAGAACTGATTCATTAAAGTTCTTTTTAATACTAGTTAACTCATGAGATGCAAAAGATGTATCATTATGATCACCAAATTGCTCAATAAATTGATTTACAAAATTACACCAGCTTGAAATGGATCCATCAAGCAATCCTTTATACCATTTAGTAGCATCTTTAGTTAATGATTGGATGAACAACTTCATAAAAATGTCTTCATGGTTCCCATCTAATTCTTTAATAACGTTCTTCAAATTTATGGTATGTTGTTCAGCAGATTCCACTCCATTCCCTAAAAATTTTGGAATAGCATTTCTCAAATAATTTGATATGGTATTTTGATATTTAACAATCCCACAAAAATCAAGTTGTCTGTATCTTTCCACCACCATGGGAGCTCTTCTTCTCTGGCCCACATTATGTTGGTTTCCATTCTGACCTCTGGGATTCTAATGATTCATGCCTTGGTGATTTTGTCCATTTCTATGACCATTACCCATGTTTTGTTGTCTAGGATTACCTCAATCATAGTTTTTTACATTATTTGGCTACCTCCAATAATCATTTCTTCCATTATTATTACTGTTTGTCTCATATCTTCCTCTATTATTAGGTTCAAACAATGGATTTGTGTGATCATTGTTGAAGATTGGTTCTCCATTTTTTCTATGAGGAGGTTTGTATTTTGGTTTCTGATTACCTTTTGGTATCTCTTTTTCCTTTGTTCTTTCTCCATCCTCAAATACTAAATCCAGCTCACTTCTCTTCATTTCTAACTTCTCCAAGGCTTCATCAGGTAACCTTTTCATAGCTCTCATTACTTTTGGATTCCTTTTCCCATATTCAGTTAATTGACTCAATGTAGCATATAGGAAATTGTCTTCTTCATCATATTCTTCTATCTCTTCAATTTCTTGTGCTAAATTATGATCATTTTCATAACCAAAAGGGTTTCTATATTCTTCTAAATCACAATAGTTTCCATCATTGAAACCAGTAGTCTCTCTATTAGGAAATATTTTATATCTAGTATGCATCATATCGGCAACCTGTTTCTTATTTATTCTTAGACTTTCCTGTAAATCTAGTTCAATTTGATCTGGATGCAAGGATCTTCTACCCCACATAAATAATTTAACAAAAAAAAAGAAAATTTATCGAAATATACTTGCATCAAAATGGTAGAGTCGCCACCTTCTTTTCAAAAGAAAAATACTGCTTACTGGTCTTTTGGATTCTTCCTTCCAATAGAGTGCACTGTCAAACAAACAAGCTCTTTGATCTGCAAAATCTGAAATTATGAAAACTCCCTAGTAGAGTCACCAATATTTTGGTGCTCAAATAAAAACATTGGATTTCCTATGGAATTTCCAATCCAATGTTGAGAAACCCAAGTGATTTGGCCAACTAACAAGTTTAACCTTGGGGAAGGCTAGAACCTCTGCAATTCTGGCTCTGTAGAACCAAGGCTAGTAGGCCTATACCTTAAACTTATCCTTCAATTCTTAAGGCTTTTTATAACAGATAAGAACACTTCAATATGTCCTTCTCAAGTATGGAAAGGCACTTAAAAGGAGTAAAACTGAAAAAAAATATAGAATAAAACTGTGAAACTGAATGCTTTGTGAGATTTGTAAGGAATACTTTGTAGAAATGTATATATAAATGATTGAATTATAGAATATCTCAACAACATGAAATCATGAATCAAATGCCTATTTCCAATAATATTTTAGAGTAGTTCCTATATCATCTTGGGCAATAGAGTCAATCCAAATCTAATCCTATGTACAACTTTGCAAGACAATATTCAACCATCAACTATCTGAATGCTTTAGGTGCAGAGAAGACCTAAGTCTGTATTATATCTTTGTTAGTTCAAATAAATTTAAATCCTATGGTTGGGAGACCAAATGAACAAGAAGTCAGAAACAAATTAAGTTCTCACACACTTCCTGATATTCAAACAATGATATAAGACAATAATATTTCTGCACAAGCAACTCTAAGATAACAATTGAAATTCCTTCAATAATTGCAAGGACTAATTGAAAAGGATTGAAACCTTGAACCAAGAGAGACAAAAACACTTATCTTTTATTTATTATGAAAAATAGTACATAATAATTCATGTTCAGTAGTGATCAAATCTAAAACTGACTGAAAATGATGAAAAATATCACCAAAGACGTCCTCGCATTGATCCTGGTATCCTTATTTATACAAAGTTCAAAGGATGCGGACAAGCTTCAGATCAATGCACTGGTTCATCTACTAAACCTAATCCCTAAGATCAACAACTGAACAGTCACAATTACAATTAAGGAATGAGTTATCATCCTTTAAGAACAGTTATTGACCAAAGAGATAATAATAATCAAATAGTTCATTTGTAATTTATTATAGATCTCTGATATCTCTTTAACTTCTACATGGTATATCAATGGACGTCTGCATATCTTTGATCTTTCATATTTTCATCTAGGTTGCATTATTTTTTGTTTACCACCTTTTAAACCCTACATGAAAATAATGTCGACATATTAAAATGATAATCAAAACCCTAAGTTGATGAAATAATAATATAATAACATTAAAACATGCAACGACAAAGACAAATCCCAGTCATCAGTGCCACTCAAGCATTTTGTCCTTTTCTACATCGGGGACATGTGTCACATTCCCTTAATGCCTTAAAGGGTAGATCTTGCACAACTTCATCCCTAAGGCATTAAGCCCACCATCTGATCAACCCATAGTTTCCCACTTCTTACTTTATCTCTAATCTTCGATTAGTTTGGCCCTCCATGAACACGTGTTATCATGTTTGATCAACCAATTTCCACTAGATGGATCCTTGTCATCTTCACTGTCATACTTCTTGCAGGCCCTAGACATGTGTCAGCATAACTTAATCACTTATGTGCTAGATCCCATGCATCTTGGCTTTAAGTCATTAAGCCAACCGTAGATTTTTCTCAACTGTTAATCCTCTGCCAAATCTATCACATAGTATGACATATATCCCTGTCAACTTGCTCGATGATCACAATTGTGCCATCTGTATCTTTGTCGACTATCCTTATACATTGGTCGGCCAGGACACATGGTGACATGACTTAATTGCTTAAGTGTTAGATCTCAATCAGTTTGTCTTCAAGCCAATAAGTCAACCATTGGATCAAAAGAAAATTGTGTGACCTTTACTTCCCACTCTGACCTGAGGACAACAGCGTCATTCTGCCACATGGTGCTCAAGCTTAGTGGCTTGAATGTTATATTTCTTGTATCTGTACTTTAATTATTTAAGTTGACCATAGGATATTCTTCAAGCTACATGCCCTTTATCTTATCTTCACCGTTGCACTGGGCCCGCCAACTACCAGATGTCGCTCTGACTTAATCGCTTATGCGCTAGATCTTGAGTACTTTGTCATTAATTCAATAAGCTGACCGTTTGATCAAACTAAAACTGATATGGCTTTACCGCTCTGACTTCGGCCTTGACTAGCATCTGACCTGACTTTGACCTTGGGTAATCCATTTCTTCTTTGTCTCGAAGTCGCTTAAGAAAAAAAGAATATTCCCTTCCACGGTCGTAAAAATATATTAAAATGAATAATAGACCACGAAAGGGCCAACGACTATATTTATGAATTCAAATATATGTCAGCCGTGGAAAATATAAAACATAGCCAATATGCATGAAATTAAACAGGATAAATGCATGGGATAGAACAAATGCAATAATAAACTATGAATGGAAAGAAGAAAAACAAGCATAAACTAAGACAATAGTTACAAAATACTTCCCTGAATCATTTAGCCATTCAAATTGGATCTACAAATTTGGGTTCCACCACAACCATAGAATAACCTCTGAACAACTCCTTCCTCTTCAAAATGAAGAAAGTTGTCAAGGGAAACAAGGTGATCCTCAACCAAGTGATGGGTATAACCATCCAACTAATATAAACATTCACTTGGATGTTGAAAATGAACATTTTTCATCCATAGAACATGTTGCAGAAATACCACAACATGTAAATCAAGTACAAATGAATGTTCATATGGAAGGTACTATGGAGAACATGGAGAACCCAAATGGTATGCTTCAGTCTGAATTTAGAAAATTTCAAATATAGTTTAGACATCAGATAGATAGTTTGAAGACTCCAAATATGTGTCGTGTTTGTAAAGAATCATATCTTGGAATGAAATTATTTTGCACCTCTGAAGGTCCTATATGAAACAAGTGTCAAAAAGAGATAGGAACTCATAGGTTTTCTTCTTCAAACAATACGGATCTTGGGTCTCAACCAGAAGAGCTTCAAAATTTGACTCAGGTTGAAGAGATGTTGATTGCACATGTCATCCCTATATTGCAAGTTACACATGCAACTAGTGGTCAGTATAAGTACAAAGGACACAATATAAGTTTTCCCCAACATGTAGAACAAGTATTCAAAGTGTTTTCACATACAATTGACCACTTTCCAATTATTATTGTTCGCAGAAGGGATCAACATGACACATGTTATAACTTTACTGTAAATAGGGTTTGTGTGTACATAGCATTGAAATACAAAGTAGAGAGTGACCCCTTTTATGTAGATGTTAGAATTGATGAAGCTTCTCTCAGTGACTTGCACATAAATTATGATGAGAATATTTTTAATAGATTGAAGACAGTGCACATGGAGTTTGATTCTGATACAAACGAAGTCATTTTTGTGGGTTCAATCATGGAGATAGATGAAGGTAATATAATTGAGCACACAACATCTATGGCTTCAAGACCACCAAATGCTCAATAAGAAATGAAATTAATCCATGCATGGGTTAACAATCTTGATTCAATTCCATCTACATTAATTGAATGGCCAACTATAGGTGCATCACCTATCAATGAATATGTCACATCAGGATTGTTGGAGATAGAATTTCCAACATTGTTTCCTGATAGAAGATGTGATTGGTTAGAGCCAAGAATAAGGTGATTTCATCTTCATGAGTTTGTTAAGCATTTGTTGTGGTATAGGGATCATCACTTTGGTAAACATCCAAGGTTTAGGTACTTCATGATGAACATGATAATGAGACATCATGCACAAAATTCATCAGTTCTATTTGTAAAAGGGATTTTTCAAGACATCCCAATTACCATCAATGAGCTACATGAACATATGGAAAATATGCCACATAATAATCTGGCAGATAGGTTGATGCAGTTTGGAACAACTCTAAGAGGCACAAGATCATATTGGGCTAAATATAAAGTGGAATTAATAGATATGCTTCACCAAATTGGGACTCCTACAATTTTCTTCAAATTAAGTGCAGCGGATATGCAGTGGCCTAATTTTAATGTGTTGATGCTAGAAACATTGCCAACTGATCCATGAGAGGCTAAAAGATGGAGAAGAAAAAATACCATTGACTACCCTTATATTGTTGCACATTACATGCATTTAAGACATACCATGTTCAGAAAGGAAATACTTGAAAAGGGCACGAAAGTCAAAGACTTTTGGTATAGACATGAGTGACAACATAGGGGTTCACCTCATGTGCATGGCTTCTTATGGTTGGAAGGATCACCAAACATGGACACTATTGATTGGTAAAATTAGGAGAAATGAAAAAAGTGCTGAGAGATATTTTTATTGCATTATTCATGCATGTAATCCTAGACATGATCCTCATCAAAGAAATATACAGGTATGTTTAAAGTAATTTGACCACATATATCACTATAACATCGTGATTAAAATATGCATATTATGATATAATTAAATTAATTAATTAATCACAACCATTTTAGGCTTTCCAACATTTTGGTCAACATTCATGTCTCAAAAATACTAGACAACCAACTTAGATGAATATCGACCATGACTATGAAGAGATATTGAACTGTGTCGAATGGCACATGGTCTGTATGGAGGGTGCATGCCTACATAAAAAGAGGGGAAGCATGGTTTGCAGGTAATTTTTTCATCAATTAATAATTCTATATCAACTATTTAGACAACTTAATACAAGGATATACTTACTTGTCTTTGTTTTAGGTATAATGCTCTTTGGTCATTGAATTTTGGTGGATCCAATTTATATGAGGATAGAGAATCGGGTGAAAGAAAATTTGAGCCAGTAAGAAATGATGATAGAGTTAACACACATAATTGACACATACTACAATTATGGATGGAAAATGTAGATTGGTGACCTGTTCTTTCAAAACATGTTGTTATCAAATATATTGCAAAGTATGTAGCAAAAGATGAGAGAAGCTCATAAATGTATCAAGAAATGTTGATGCGTCTATCAAACCTGGAAAATCTTGATGATTTTGTTGCACGGGCATACATAAATCTTCTCACAAAAATAGTTAGAGAAAGAGACATAGGAGATCAAGAAACATGTCATATGTTGTTAGAGCTTCTATTGGTGGAGAGTAGCAGAAGGTTTGTTAATCTAAATGTCTAATGTGAAGTTTTCAAACCTGTAGCAGTGAATAATGAGCATAATGATGAAGAACACACAAAATATTTTGTAGAGGGATATAAAAAAGACCACTTTGTATGGAAGATATCACATTGATTGATGCAACAATACCTGATATATATATTCCTAGAAAAAAGGGAGATAACAAATGGGGGCCAAGGAAAACAATGACTATTGTAAGAATTTTCCCTAGGTTTGTATCCATTCCTCCACGTGATTCAAATAAATGGGTGGAGTTTTATTTATCTGATTTGTTACTATACAAACCTTTTCATAACATTGAGAGGGACATTGGTCATGATAATGATACTATAGTAGCCAACTAGGAGTCGCTTAATTAAAACCCTTGGCATGTTGAAAGAGCAGCACATACAGAAAAATGATTGTAGACGTCCAAAAATATTAATATTAATATTAGATTCCCTCTTATTCCTCTAACTATTTAATTCAATCAATTAAATAGTTTCATTGCTAGTATTTATCAATAATCTAAATGCTATTCTAATATATTTTATTTAAATACATTTCTCTCACAAAATCCCCTTTTTAATAAATTTCTATTTATTAGAATTCCTCCATATTCCTAATTCTTCTAAACTATGATTTATTCAAATTTAATTTGAATTATAATCTAAAACCTAGCTAGGAACCTATTAATCCAACCTACAGACCTACCCTAAGCCTACCCTATTCCTACTCTACTCCCATCACCTCATTTCCTAAGCATGTTTCCCTACCTAACTATCCTCTAATCATACTTAAAGGGTGATTCCTAGCCTTTTTAAGACTAATGGAATGCTCACCCACATGGGGAAATTCTCCCCAAAATGGTCACCCATCCCTCTTAAATTCCTCTTACAAGTTTGTCTCCCACTTGAAAATCTTGAGCCACTCAACATTTAATGTCGAGTTTGACTCAAAATTAGCCATCCCTTCAAGCCTATGTGTCCCTTATGTGGCTCTTATGTGGATGCCACATAGATGCCACATCATTCAAGCCCTCCTCTTCTCTCCCAAAATTTTATAAATAGAGGCCTTCTCCTCTTCATTTTTCATCTCTCAATTTGCATTGTTATCATGTTATTTTAATGTTAGGAGTTCATTTCTAGTTTCTCATGATTTTATGCTTAAATCACATAGAAATTACATGTTAGGTTCTTTTGGCTAAAATAATTCATATTTTCTTGCATTGTCTTGCATTTCAATCATAGTAGTTTAATCATTTGAAAATGATTTGAGACTAGTTCTTCATACTAGCTCTTGAATCTCTTATTTTCATCCAATATTGCATTCATAGTTGCATTGCATTGGGGATCCATTTCATTTGTGTTTGAGAGAGCACATTCACAATCCATATATTGAGAAAATCAAACAAGTTAAATAGGGTGCTTACTTTTTTTAGCTCAATCTGATGTTATTTGGTGTTCATTGTTGCTTGCTTGCTCTTCCATATGATTTTGAATTGATTATATGTGCTAACCCACAAATCTTACATGTTTGAGCTTGCCACCAATAGGTTTTAAACCATTAAGAATTCCTCATACACATTCTGGCATGCCCGGTGGAACCCATGTCCCTAAAATCCTTCTAGTTTCTTGTCTATTTCTTCAAATTTTTCCAAATACGCGGATTGGTGTTTGTGTTTTACGCAGAGGCGTCTACACAAATGTCATTTCCCTCTGCACTGTCATTAAGTGTCTGCGCTGAACCAACATCTATGACCTGAATCGGGGTCTATGCCTAGCATTGTTAATTTGAGCTTTTCCAAACATAAGTTGTTTTTTATCAAGATTTTTTTCTTTCCCACTGCTTTTCAGTATTCAAGCTTTCTATTTTTTAGCAGAGATCAATCTAACAAGCAGTTATAATGCCAAAATTTTACTAAGGGAACAAATCTTGATAAACTATTAAAAAATACTAGCTTTTAATCATTTGGATAATCTCAAATAGCTAAGTTTGATCAAATTAAAGACTAGAAAGGAAGGAAAGGTAACTTTGGTTGTTGTTTTGCTATGTTTTTATGAACTTGCAGGTACAGCAGCATCTGTGAAAATGCATATTCAGGTTTCGGTGTCTGCGCAAATGCCGGTTCAAAAAAGCATCGATCGACATCTGTGTTTCATGAATCAACGTCTCTGACTAGTATAGTAGTTTTCTGGCTTTCTGTGTTTTTCTTGCTAATTTTCTTACATTCTGTCATTTTGAGGAAAAATACAAAACCAGTGTCTGCACCCTGCATCGGCGTCTGCACTCTATCAAACTTTTTATCATTTGCTAACAATTGTTTAAGTGGTTTTTGTGTTTTCAATGCTTGTTAAAGGATAAAATTGAAACTACTAACCAGTTGTTTTGCAGCACCGCTTGCCAAAGACACAAGTTCAAAAGACTACTCACGTTTATCTTGCAGGTTGCCTTACTCCAAAATTGACCAAATGATCGTGTTTGCTTTAATTTTTCTTAGGAACCTAGCTTAAATAGGTAGATTTAATTGTCTAATCCAAAGCAAGTGTTAGGGGATTATTCTCTCTTCCCTTTTGGGAAGATCAAAAACCTAGACGCACTTGCTTTGTGTTAAATAAATAAATTTTTGGGAAAGAACAAGCTTGTCTTGTGTGTTTGGGAGAAAATGACATTGGGTAATTTTTCTTAGGCACCTAGCTTAAATAGGTAGATTTAATTTTCTAATCCAAAGCAACTATTAGGGGATTATGCTCTCTTCCCTTTTGGGAAGATCAAAAACCTAGACGCACTTGCTTTGTGTTAAACAAATAATTTTTTGGGAAAGAACAAGCTTGTCTTGTGTGTTTGGGAGAAAATGACATTGGGTAGGAGAGTATGCTCTTTTTCTCTTGTGGGAAAATTAGAAATCTAGACCCCTCTCATCACCAATCCATGTTTTTCAAATTAATCCTTTAGTTGGGCCTGTCGATCAAGGAAAAAATCTCCTGGGAATGACCCACGTGAGAACGAGGTGTAAGCCACACCACTCTAACTCACGTTAATCAAATTTGCTCTTTGGGGTTAAAGCCTTAGGAGTCGATTGGCATTTGAGCTTATACTCGGCTCTCATCTAACTTAAGTGCGGCCTCGCAATCTCAATCATGTTTACATGACCACTTTTGTCAAGACGCTCTATGGGGATATACACCTAAATCATTCTTGTGTGGACATAGAAGATACAATCGAATGGAGACACTTACTAAACACTCTAAGCATAGAAGCTACCCAATTCACCTCCAAACAGTGATTTATTATAGTGCGAGGGGAGGTAAGAATCTCCCCCCAAGATCCCCATCATATGTGTCCCAAGGTATTATGTTGCGAAAGAGATCTTCGTAGCACAACAACAATACCTGGAAAAAGGCAAAAACACGGGCGCCCTTCCGGAGGTGACACTATTGTGTGAGTTGAAGGACTACCAAGAAATGGGTCTATAATATTTCATTCGAAGCCAATTCCTTAGGTAGATTTGTGCTTGAAGTGTTTGAAGAACATTGACGAATTCAAAACACAAACGGAATACCCAACATTCAAATTTGTCATGTGCTTGTATCCGTCAAGGTTGCTTTGTCCCTTGTCATATTATTTTCTAAACCTATGCATGTTATTTTTTTATTTGATTGTGTTGAAAGTGGTTCTTTCCATGGAACAAATCTATTGAAAATTAGACAGAAATCAAGCCTTTGCTAAATCATCAAAAAACAACGTCCTTTTGAAGATTATCATGAGCTCCAATCTTCAAAATTTACCTTTTGCAAAAACTTCCAATTGCTCATCCCAAATCAAATTTGTTTATAGGACATGACCGATTATAAGAAGCTTAAGAAGGTAAAAACTTTGTTACCACCCATGCAAAGAGAATAGAAGAATATAACCCAAGAAGCTAACAAGTACCAACACATCATTGATTCCATCCAACAAGAAATTCATAAATGGGAAGAATTTGATAAAGTGATCTACAACAACAAGGTTGCCCGTTTCATGGGAAAATATTGTCTAAACGCTGCTTTTGTTGGATTTGAGAAATATGACTAGCTGGTCCACAATAAAAAACGAATGTGCTTCCTCCTCTTAATCTCACTTAGCTTGCATTTTAGGACCTCCCATAGGTTGTCATCTTTAGAAGCACATCACACACTCATCCTTAGAATAATCCTGCATAATCCAACCCAATCCTATTCAACCTAGTATCATCCTAATCATCATCCAAGGAATCCTTAATCACATCCCTCACTTGGTATTGCATCCCCTTTTGAGTTTCTTAAAACCTACATCTTTATCAAACCCCCATCCTTAAGTTTCCTTTACTAAGCATTGTTTAGGATAATCCCCTTTGCCTTTGCAACCTCATCACCTTGATCAAAAGGTTTGTTTGCATTGATAGAGAATCTCGTCCACCGAAGACCACAAGTTTGTCTTAGGTAGACAATTGCATCCACTTGATCTTACACTAGGGAAAGAAACCCTTAATCCTTGCATACATCAAGTTATCCTTAATATGTGGGAACATATTCATCATCCTAGGTGCATCCTAGTCCTAGCATCATCATCCTTAGCTTCCTAAGCACATCCTTGAATTACATCTTGCATCTCATATCCCCTTAAGGTAGTCATTTCATGCCACCTATCACACAAGCCACTAAGAAGAGGAAGAACATGGACCCCAATCTTGCTGCTAGTTCATCTAATCCTATGGTTGACAACACTAATTCCATGGTTACTTATGCACCTCAGCCCAATGAACAAATTGAGCACATCTGGGTAGATACTAATGAGACGCCTACCATGAGTACCATGGAAACATTTATCAATCATCCAGGACATGTCCACATGGTAAATGCCATGAGTGGACATAACAGCAATCAGATACTCTTGGACATTCAACAACAAGGACTACAACTCCCGCCTTGGATTATACCCACACTTGTCACATGACCTATGACACTTCTAGGGGAACATCCTCATCCCACTAGAAATGAAGTTTTTGATCTACTTCAGCGATCCCTACAGGTGGTAACTCTTATCACACAAGTAGTCCAACCTTCGATCCCACTCTCCATCATGCACACGACGCCTTCATCCACCTCAGGAGCCCCACCTCTTGATCCAACATCAGCAACACAAGTAATACCCCCCATCATTATGCAAGCACCTCCTCATTTCACAGCCACTCCATTTTTACAAACATTTCCAACATTTGTGGCACAATTTCCATCACCACCAGTTAGCACATAGCAAACCACCATTCCACCCATCCCTAATCATCCCATTCAAAGTGAAACAACCAGTTCGTAGCATAAAAGCACCCAAGTCTCCATGCCTATTCCACATTTCTTCACCATAGGCATGCCACCTACCAACACCTATAACCAACCCTTATATGCGCAAGGGTCCAACTTCCCCACTCCACTAGCAATGCAACTGCAAAGTGTGCTAGCAGTTTTTTCGCAAATTAAAACCAATCCAAATCATCCCATGCAACAACCATCTACCAATCCCTTCGTCATAACCCAAATACCCATCCAGTAGCAATAACCTATCCAATAGCAGCAACAACCTATCCAGCAACAACAACAACCAATCCAACAACAACAACAACCTATCCAGCAACAACAACAACCAATCCAACAACAACAACCTATCTAGCAGCAACAACCTATCCAACAGCAAAAACCAATCCAATAGCAACAACAACCTATTCAACAACAACAACCCATCCAGCAACCATCCCAACAACCACAACCACAACAACAAATTACCAACCCATTCACATCCCAAGCACAACAGTAATAAATTAACCCCTTCAAAGCTGCGCAATCCACCCTCCAAGTTACCCAGCAGCCGCAACCACAAATACAAGGGTAAAATCCCTTCATGGAACAACCACTACAACAGTTTTCTAATCCTTTCATCCAACCCATGCAACAACAACAAACTCATTCCGCCAACCACCTAGTCATGCCATCTTCTGCTGCATCACAAACCATCCCACCACCACAACAATTTAGTGTTCCTAGTCACACCAATTACCTCGCTACAACCACTAGGGGCATTCTGCCGCAGAACTCCTATCCTCCACCTCATGCAGGTGCATAACAGGCTCAACCCAATTATCCAATGCCTCAACAAATACAAGCATACTTCCAGTAGTTGCAACAACCCTATCAAGCACCGCCACCTCCTCCACTACAATATTCCCCTCAGCCGTAGCTTCCACCAAAACAACCCATATACACTGATCAACAACCATCATATCAAACACCACAATATCCCCCATAGAATCCTCCATATTTTCCATTTGATCCATATCATGTTCAAGGAACCCATGCAATCACGGTTAATAATCATCCCCCATAAATCAACCATGAGTGGGAGAAAATGAATACTGCACTCAATGAGCTAAAAGCAGGGACCGAGGCTAAAACATTCAAGTTTGAAGAGGTGTTTCCTTATCTATTTTATTGATCTATCACTACCATACCCTTCCCCAAACACTTTGAGACACCCAAATTTGATAAATATCGGGGGAAGGGAGATCTTGTGAGTCACATGAAAGAATTCTACATAGTGTGTCAAGAAGTGGCCTATAGTGATAATTTCCTCATGAGACTATTCCCCAAGAGCTTAGGAGGGACCACTCTCTAATGGTTCTAAAAAATCCCTTACAACACAGTCTCTACTTTCACTGAACTATCTGAAAATTTTGTGGCCCAATATGCACATAATGTCAAAAATGAACTCTCACTCCTTGACCTATGCAACTCCAAACAAAAGAGAGGAGAGCCCCTGGCTGATTGCCTTCAGCATTGGTAAGGGATTACTACAAGGTTTTCCTATCAACCCCCTAAGAAAAATCTTATCAAAATCTTCATTAACAACCTCCATCCTAAGCTCTCCTATCACATGCGCATGAATTGCATACAAACTTATCAAGACATCTGAATCAAAGGCATAGATCTTGAGCAAGGTCTCATAGAAGATGGTGCCATCAAACACTACAAAGAATCCCATCCTGAAAAACATAACAATGATCGATCACAGTACTAGAACAAGAACAAGAATGCAGTAACTAATGGAGCCACTGACACCAAACACGTTTAGGTTGTGGTAGCCGGTCCTAATGCACCTACCCAAACTTATCAGCAAGCACCGCTAGTGTACCCTCAACCTCCTCCCATGTATCAACAGCCCAATCTCTTGTATCAGCAACCAATGTACCAACAAAACACATGCCCTCAAGGTGTGACTATCTATCCCCCTCTAAGGACATTATATCAACCCAACTACCAAGGTCTTATGAACCAGACAAATGCTATATCAGTCCCGCATGGAAAACAAAGGCCTCACACTTGGAATGTGCCGCAACACACATTTACCCCTTTGGGTGATCCCATAGATGTCATCTTCCATAGAATGGTCCAAGCTAACCAAATTGTGTATCCAAAAATGCAGCCATTTGATGACTCAACACCTAAGCATGCCTAGTATAAAGACAACGAGTATTGTGAGTACCACTGTGTTAAGGGACACACCACCCTCAAATGCATGAAGCTAAAACATTACATTTAGGAACTCATCGACTGCAAAGAGATCGAAGTGGACTCTCCTACCCAAGCATCGTCAAACGTGGACCTTAAAATCTATCAAAATGCATTTCCTGAACATACCTCAGGTAAAGGCCCATGCAATCCTACTCAATCCTTCGATCAGGGAAAGGGTAAACAAGGAGAAAATGTCAACAGAAAGGATTATACAAATGCATATATCAACTATGATAATCTCATCGGCTGCATATCCCAAGTCCAGTCCTTTGTCAATGTCATCCATGTCAAGGGTGTCGATAATTAATGAACAGTCACCACTCTTCGAGGTTGAATAATAGTTAAAGGTGCAAGTACCTTTCCATCTACTGGTACCCAATACAAAATTTTGGAACACCGAGGGAATACTCATGCCCAAATTTCCATCTTGGATCTCCTCCGCACTTCACCCACATATCAAGAGATCCTCAATAAATCCTTGCAAGAATCCTGTGTTCCTAGTGACATCAACCTCACTGAATTCCAGAACCTTATCGGACACTTGTCTGCATCTTGTGGGGTCTCCTTTAAACCAACAGACATACCCTCAGAAGAACCCGATCATAATCTTCCACTCCGTATTGTTGTCATGGTTAAAGATTTTTCCATCAAACGGGTCATGATAGATAGTGGTTCAGCCCTAAATATGTGTACTTTGAAATTCATAAAACAGTTGGGCTGCACTAAAGCAGATATAACAAATGAAGTCATTATCATCAAAGCCTATGACAATCTGGAGTGTACTTCTAAAGGCACCATATCATTACCCATCCAAGTGGGCCCTATTATCCATAATATAGTATGTCATGTTGTTGATCTTGACCTTCCCTTCAACATCCTCCTTGGATGCCCATGGATTCATTCTATGCAAGCCATCCCCTCCACCTACCATCAGTGCATCAAATTCCCATATAATGACATTGAGATCACCATCCGCGTAGATCCCAAGCCCTTTGCATACTTCAATGTGTTGGAAACTTCCTTCCCACATTCCAATCACTATCCTGGGATCAATATTGGCACCTCTGTCTCCATTTCATCTCAAACCCATACAGACCCAGAAAAAATCCTTTCCCCCACCCTTTCCACGGTCAAGATCAACAACAAAGGTTGTGGTGAGTATAGTTTATTTGATGCCTTCACAGTTGGAGCATTTCCAATTGATCCACACACTCAAGACCACCAACCTACTCTAAACAAGACAGAACTGAAGACAACCAAGGCGCTACAATTCGGTCCCACCAGTTTTATCTCAAAGGGTACATTGAATGGCCAGGAAATGACACCAAACATCAACCAATGGCTCTATAAGGATCCACCACCCAAGGACACAAGTTGCTTCAATTACTTCAAAGGTAAGTGGCTTTCAAGTCACAAGCTGGTGACAGAAAAATGGAACTACCAAGGAGGTGGCCTTGGTTATGAAGAGCAAGGAATGAAAGATCCTCTTGTACCTACCCGATGAGAAAAGCACCTAGGCCTTGGCATAAACTCTAACATGAATGGGGGCACCAACAAAAACATCTATGCCTCTTATCCTTCCCTGGGCAAAATCGCTGACATCGAAGATGTCCCGGAAAAGAAAGTTGTGAGAGCCTATGACAATGTATTTTATGATGAAACCTTCTTGGGAAATTCTATCCTACACCAGCTTTCAATTCTCTTCATTGACCTTCCCCTCCGCCATCCTGAACTCATGGACTGGGACCTACCAAGTGTCGTGCACTTTGACAAGTTCCAAAGTGAGGACGCACTCCTAAGCTTTATGGGAGCAATTGAGAAAAGCAATGACTGGGGGAAAGTCTTAGCATATGTCTACAAACAAACCCAAAGGCATACTTTGGGGAAGATGAGAACTTCGGCCACAAAAATGAAGGAGAAAACAAAAATAAAAAAGAGAAATTGATCCCATAGCAAAAACCCCTCTGGGGTGTTATCTGATCATAAAAAGGTAAAAACAAAGGGTGTATCTACTGGAAAAAACCTCCCTAAGGTGCCAAAGGATGAAGACTCTCCTCTTCCTCTAATTTGTGATTACACGCCTGAACAGTCATTGATTCTCATCAAAGAAACAAAACTTGTCAACCTGGGTACCAAAGAGAATCCTGCCATCACGTACATAGAAGCATCTATGACTAAAGCAGAAGAAAGTGATCTTGTCACTTTATTGAAGGAATCCATTGATAAGTTTGCATGGTCTTACTCCCACATGTCGAGATTAGACCCCAACTTGGTGGTTCACCATTTTTCAGTAGACCCAAACATCAAACCTATCAAACAAAAGCTTAGAAAGATGCACCCTAAGGTGGCACTACTTGTCAAAGAAGAGATAGAAAAGTTACTCCAAGCCAAGATCATTTGCGCCATTGACTACTTTGACTGGATTTCTAACATGGTGCCCATCTCTAAGCCTGATAAATCAATTAGGATATGTATAGACTTTTGATATCTCAACAAGGCATTTCCCAAGGATGATTTACCATTGCCAAACATAGACATGATCGTGGATCTCACAGCAGGACATGAGATGTTGTCACTCATGGATGGCTTTTTTGGATATAATCAGATCTGTATTGCAGAAGAAGATTAGCACAAGACAACATTCACAACCCCTTGGGGCACCTTCTGCTATAACATGATGCCTTTTGGCTTGAAGAACGCTGGAGAAACCTATCAAAGGGCCATGACTGTCATTTTTCATGACATGATACACAAGATTCTTGAAGACTATGTTGATGATATCTTGGAAAAATCAGTAAAACGGGAAGATCACCTAGATGTTTTGGAATGCGTCTTTAATAGGATTGGACACTACTACCTAATTCTTAACCCTAAGAAGTGTGTCTTCAGGGTCACACCAGGAAAAATTCTTGGGTTCATTGTATCCATATGAGGCATCGAAATAGATCCAAAAAAGGTACAAGTTATCATAGAGATGCCTCCACCAAAGACATTCTGACAACTGCGCAGCCTCCAAGGAAAGCTAAAATCTATGCGTCATTTTATCTCTCAACTAGTGGACAAGTGCCAACCATTCACTCATCTCCTGCTCAAAGATAACACATTCAAGTAGGATCCTCAGTGTCAGAAGAGTTTTGACAAGATCAAAGAATATTTGGCTAATACACCCATCTTGGTACCACCTATACCTGGTCGAACACTCATCCTATATATTTCTGCTACTACAACAGCACTAGAGGCACTCCTTTCTCAATTGTATGATGAAGGCAAAGAAAGAGTTATTTATTACATCAGTCAGACCTTGGTGGGTTATGAGCTCAATTATTCACCTATGGAAAAAGCATGTTTGGCGGTGGTCTTCGCCACTCAAAATTTTTTCCACTATATGCTTAGCCGTACAACCAAGCTCATTTCAAAAGTGGATCCTCTCAAGTACCTACTCTCCAGGACTATGCTCACAAGCCAAATGGCAAAATGGGTTGTGCTACTAAGTGAGTTTGATATTCAATATGTAGATAGAAAAGCCATTAAAGGGCAAGTCATCGCAGATCAACTAGCAGAAGTGCCATTGGTAGACGCATATCCTTTGATCACATAATTTCTAGATGATAATTTGAGCATGATAGAAGAGCAGCCTACTTGGCAACTCTACTTTGATGGGTCCTACATAGCTCATGGCGCAGGGGCAGGAATACTTTTTGTCACACCTTAAGGTGAGTACATCCCTATGTCATTCAAATTAGGATTTCCTTGCATGAACAACATTTCATAATATGAGGCACTAATCATAGAACTCCACATGGCTATAGAATGGAACATCACAGCTCTACATGTCTTTGGTGATTCCCAACTCATCATCAAATAGGTTCTAGATGAGTATCAAACCAAAGATGACAAATTGATGCCATATAAGAAAATGGTTAATAAGATGAAAGAGCATTTCCTCCACTTGCAGATAACACAAGTACCACGCTTACAAAACAAGGTTGCTGATGCAATGGCCACAATTGACTCCCTCTTAGAGATTCCTCACGAGTCTACGCAATAAAAATTCTTAGTTGAGAAACTTCATGCTCCCGCTTATGAGAACGATGAATTGAATCACGTATGTGTCTTGGTTGGTCCCCAATCCCTGTGGTACCACATATCCAGGCTTACCTACAAAATGGTATCATATCCCCTCATCTCACTACAACCCAACACCAAAACTTCATCTGTAGAGCTTCCCGCTACACCCTTGTAGCCAACACCCTTTATCATCGAGGCTATCACAACGTGCTCTCTAGGTGTTTAGATGAAAATGAAGCCACCCAGGCTCTACAAGAGGTACATGCTAGAATCTACGGTGTCCACATGAGTGGCATGGTCCTATCCAAGCAACTTCTACATACATGGTACTATTGGCCTACAATGGAACATGATGCTTGTGAGTTCATCAAGAAGTGTTTACCTTGCCAACAACATGCTAATCTGATCCATGCTCCTGCCCAGGACCTCAGACCTATTGCACCTCCTTGGCCCTTCTCTTGTTGGGGTTTTGACCTCGTTGGTAAGATTACTCCCCTCTCTTCTAAAGGCCACAAATATATAATCACAACAATAGAGTACTTTACAAAGTGGGTTGAAGCAATTCTGCTCACCCTCACTACTGGTGTCCAGATATCCAAATTCATCCTCTATCACATTGTCTGCCGCTTCGGCATACCCTCCACTATCTTCATGGAAAACCATTTGAAAATCAACATGTCAGTGATCTGTTTGCTCACCTCCATATCCATCACTATTTCTCCAGTCCATATTTTCCTCAAGGTAACGGCCAAGCTAAGGTAACTAATAAAACCCTCCTCAAAATCCTCAAGAAAGTTGTCAATGATACTGGTCGTGACTGGCATCTCTAGATCAGCCCTCCCCTCTGGGCATATCGCACTTCCTACCATACACCTACTGGCACCACTCCATATTCCCTGGTCTATGGTGCTGAAGCAGTCTTACCAATTGAGGTCGAACTACCATCTCTTTGAGTGTCACTAATAGGCCTGGTTGATGATGAAGATTACCAAGTAGCATGACTCACACAGCTTGATCTACTAGATGAAAAGTGCCAACAAGCCCATGATCACCTGATTGTCTACCAAAATAGACTCAAGCAGAACTATAACAAGAAGGTCCACCCATGCCAGTTCCAGGTGGGGGACCTTGTGTTAAAGGAAAATCAGAAAGTGGGTACTGATTGGGAAAAGAAAGGTAAGTTTGAGGTCACCTGGCAAGGTCCCTATGTTGTCACTGCATGCTTCGGTTCTGGGGCATATCAACTCTCCACTCCTGAAGGAGAACCATTGAATGATCCTATCAACATCATTCATCTCAGGCACTTCTATGCCTGATGGCTAGTTATTTGAGAAAATCCATAAAAAGTATAAAAAGTCCTGAAAAAAAAGTACAAAAATAATGCAAAACAGTCCTAAAACAATCTCAAAAAGCAGAAAATGAAGCTAAAAAAATGGTTGTCTCGACAAAATCTTGGAAAATAGACACTTGGACAACATTAGAAACATAAAAAAAATCAAAAAGCAAAAGAAATAATAAAGAGAAAAATTTTGTCCAATGGTGAAAACTGTTAGAGTAATCTTTAGTTTGCTTATTAATTAAATCATGTTGATTTAATTAGTTAAGTTATTACTCTAGGCTTAAGTTTCACTTAGGCACTTTATAATTCTTTAGGGTTTCCTTTAGGGTTTCATGATTCCTTTTATAAAGATTCAGCGCTTTGTATTTGATTAAATTAAGGAGATTGTAATATTTTCATCATTGTTAATAGAAGCTTTTTCTGTCAACATGAATTTTCAGTCTCTGGCCTTTTGGCCTCCATAGCTTCTCTCTTCTGTCTTTTGCTTCTGCCTTGTAACTGTCATGCATGCAGGTGATCTTGGGAAGATTTTCTATTTATCAAATCTAACATGGTATCAGAGCTCTCCTGTTGTTTGTTGTTCTAGTTTTGTTGAAGCACAGAGGGTTTCAGAAGTTTTTTCGGTGCTTTCTATTAGATCTGGGGGGTCTTTATTTTTTGAGGCACTTTGGACCAAAACCGACCTCACAGTTGCATCCAGAAGGCCCAAAAACCCTAGAATCCATATAAATTTTGTCTATTTTGGACAAGTTGGCACCGAGGCAAAAAAATTATGGCTTCCAGTGCCGTACGGGCACGAAAACCAAGAAAAAAATTTAAAAAAACATTATTTTAATATTTTTTTCACCGCTGCCCATACATTTCAAATGGCGCAACCCATCCACCGCCGCCGCTCCCCCGCAGCCCGGCCTCTGCCGGCGGTTCCTCCGGCATCCCGGCCTGCTCACCGCACAGCGCCGCCTCCCTCTGGCCGCTCTGCCGCGCCGCCCCGGGCTCCACCGCCTCCCGGCCCCACCGCCCTTCGCGGCCCCTCAGCGACCCGCCACCGGCCTGTGTCACCCGCCCGCCACTCTGACAGGCCCCCGCCACCGGCTCCCCACTCTGGCGCCCGCTCTGCGCCCCCGCGCCACCTTCGCTCTACGCCACCTCCTCCGACCGTGCCACCACTAGGGCCCCCGCAGGCCTTTTAGCCCTGCGGGTGGTCATATGGGCGACCAGGAGCCCGGGATTAGCCCCTGAGCGCGCCATGCCCCTGGGGGCCCAAATTTTTTAGCCCCAGGGGCTCATTTTTAACCTTTTTTTGGTTTTTGGAGGTACCTGGGCCTTTTTTGTGATATCTTGAGCATACGGGGGTATTTTTGTGACTTTCGTATATCGTCATAAATCTCTTTCCGAGAAATTTTTGATGATGGGGGTTAGGTTTTTGTGTTCTTTCGTTTCGATAGCATTTTTTGCTGTTGAAGTCCGATGTCTGTTTTTGCCTTCCGGGAGTCATATCTGGCTCATCCAGACTCCGTTTTTGGCAAATGAGATATCGTCAAAAAGCTGGTTCAGTGAACTATTCAGTGGCAGAGGTATTTTTTCTAGATTTTTCTCTAGGTTTTCTCTCCTTCGAGTTTGGCAGTTTATGCACTCTGGTGGATTGCTTGGGTTTATAGGTCCTGGGATCTCTTCTACTGTACTTCTGGCTCACTCTTCTTTCTGACTTCTGAGCTTGTATGCTTCTGCTTGTTGCATTTTTGTTTTGTAAACGCACTAAGATAAAGTGCCTACTTCTGCATTTCTGGGATTTCGAGCACCTTGTATGGTTATTGTACTCGCACTCTGTTATAAAGTGCCATGGGGGGTTATGATGCTTTTTCCATTTTAGGTGCATCCACCTTTGTCAAGTGAGCGTACCTTCCATGACATTATCCCATGCTGTGTGTCGATGACACTGCCCTTTATCCTGTGTGTGTGCTTCTATTGCACTGTTGGTGTTCCTGGTTCTTCTTCTGCAGATGTTTCTGGCATTGTATTTCAGTGTTCCTGTCACCTCTCCCGGTTCAGCATTATGGGGGGGTTCACCTGTTGGTTCTATTGCTTCCTGGTTTGATTGATCAGCTCTTCAGACATTGTCTTCTCTACCTGGTCATGCACTTCAGTGGGGGTTCCAACAGTTTCTCCTGACAGAGTTTACAGTTCCTTGCTTCAGAGATGTTTCTTGTTCCTTTCTCTGGGACACCTTTCCCTAGATTGGAGGCTTAATTTCCTTCATCTAGTTTGCTTTCTTGTTTTGGGTACCTGATCAGGCCTTGTTGCTGGGACCCATCTTTCCTGCTTTCTGCAGTAGTTTAGCTATTTTGCTTCTCCCTAAGTTACACTTAAGGGGGGGTGTTCGAGTAATCTTTATTTTGCTTATTAATTAAATCATGTTGATTTAATTAGTTAAGTTATTACTCTAGGCTTAAGTTTCACTTAGGTGCTTTATAATTCTTTAGGGTTTCCTTTAGGGTTTCATGATTCCTTTTATAAGGATTCACCGCTTTGTATTTGATTAAATTAAGGAGATTGTAATATTTTCATCATTGTTAATAGAAGCTTTTTCTGTCAACATGGATTTTCAGTCTCTGGCCTTTTGGCCTCCATAGCTTCTCTCTTCTGTCTTTTGCTTCTGCCTTGTAACTGTCATGCATGCAGGTGATCTTGGGAAGATTTGTTGTTTATCAAATCTAACAAAAACTTGGCAATCAGGCGCCTTGGAATGGTATGGGTGAGGAAAACCTAGAAACATGCATCACACATAGTGGACCATTCCATTATCTATCAAAATCTCTCTCCCCTCCATTTCCATCATCACATCTTCAAAAACCTCAGCATTTCCCATATTCCCTGGGTGTTCCAACACTATCGCACAAATCAAACAGAAAGATCCAAGCAAATCTCGGTAGCAACATGTGTACATCAATCGCTTGTAATTAATCATTCAGTTTGATCCTTGTATATTCGTGACATGTCCAATCTTCTCTCCATCGCACTAACATCCTGAGTCCTTGTCATGCTAACATTCCCTGCCTAGTCCTTCATAGTCCTCCTAGCTGGTTCATTAGTTGATTGTGACACACACCAAAAATATGGGTCCCATCTCATCTATTGCATCTGTCGCATCCATTGCATCTGGTGTTTTTCATCATTAGATTGCATTAGGATCATTATTAGATTGCATTAGGTTCATCATTAGATTGCATTAGGTTCATCATTTAATTGCATAGTTTAGATTCATTTTATCATCTTGCATTGTTAAATCATTGTCAAATCATCTCGCACTGTTAAATCATTTAGATTCATTTTATTATCTTGCATTGTTAAATCATTTAGATTCATTTATCATCTTGCATTGTTAAATCATTTAGATTCATTGTTACATAATTTCAATCCATTTTAGTCTTGCATTGTTAAGATTCATTTAGATCCATCCTGCATTCATATACATATTCATTAAACATCAACATATGCATTTCATACATCATTAAATCACATCACATCTTGCATCCACACACATCAATACATCATATAAGCATCATCCACCCTACATCAGTCATACATCATATATACATAAGCATAAAACCATCCTACATAAATTTGTCATACATATGCATCACATCCTGCAAGCATCAAATGTCAGTAATCATATATGCATGTGCATCATAACATCATATAGATCAAGGCATAGAATCATATCAAATCATAGAGTCCTCATCGATCATCATATATATATAACAAATGTCCATAAGTACAGTGTATGTCATTAATAAAATACATAAGTCATGCACCGCGATGCTGATATACATATACATCTTAAAATGCAAAAATGTGTGTCACATAATCCTCTGAAAAATCATATAGGTGGCTGTGATGATTCACCTCCCTACCCTGGTGGTGGACGTGGTGGCATCCCCATGGATCCCTGAGACTGCTATGCCTGCCCTATGTTCTGTGATCGTGATCTCTCAGTGAATACCTATCTCTGGGCCTTAGGAACTAAGTCAAAATATAATGCCTGATAATGAGCTACCTCTCTACCTACCCTGGCTGCATCCCTGTGGGTGGAAAATGCCTCTGCTACTACCTGTCCCATACCACCTGCGCTGGCCGCCTGTCTGGCAATGTCTCGCTCTGTCCTGTAGGCCTCGGCCTACCTCTGCGTTGCATCCCTCTCTGAGGTGAATGCAATGATCTACTCTGTGGCCCAATCCATATGCTCTGTCAGAGTACCCAACTAATCTGCAAGTGTACCTATCTTGGTACGTAACTCACCAGCATCCTGAATCAAGTTGACCATGGAGAACTCTCTCGAGTCCACCCTACCCTGTAAGGTGTCAAGATAACCCTTAGCCCTATCTGTCCATATTGTCTTTGTAGCTAATAGTCCCTACATCTGGGTCATCTCCATCTGTAGGCTGGTCTTAGATACCTCTTCCATCCCCAGTAACCCCCATAGTCTTTCACACTCAGTCTACAAACTATCTCGCTCTACGATGACAGTGTCATGGGTATGTTGTGCAAAAAACCCTACTGGTGGCCCCTGTGACCCCTATGGTACCTGTACCTATCCCTGTGGTGGCAGCTGAGGTGCCTGTACCTATCCCTGTGGTGGCCCCTGTGGCCCCTAATCCAATCCAACCCCTGCCTGTGCCTTTGTCCAAGGTCTAACCCGTCTTTGTTGTGGCCTCCTCCTCTGCCCTGCTACTGAAGTCTTAGGGGAATCTCCTATGGTTGTCCCATCATCCACATCCGTGTCTCCTGTCAGCTTCTCATGAGTAGCCACCTGAGTTGGGTCTGTGAGCTGTAAAGGCACATGTGCGGCCTACCATGCTGCATACTCTACAGTCATACCTACGTCAATGACATCAAGCCTGGCCACAAAGTCTATCTATGCCATAATCCTCCAGGATACCCTTACTATGAGAGCATCAATATATCTCCCCCACATGCCCACCTCCCTAGTGACATGAGGATGTAAGTCATCCTCTGCCACCATCCCCTACTACAACCCAAACTATCTCATGACCCTTGATGGCTTGTATCTCTCTATCTAGTGGATGGTCCTCCCCAGAAGAAAGCAATTGTTCTGTACATACAAGAGATATAAGAAATCCTCAAACCCATCCTCAGCTCCTTTCACCTAGTCCATAGCTCCCCATGGCTCGCAGAGTCTGTATGGGGTCCAGCAGAAAACCTGAACCTCATCTAGTAATCGTCACCAGTATCCTATCTAGCCAATGGAGGTGTATCTCAATGGCAGCCTGTATCTCCATGCATATGGCTCTCCCAGCTACTGAGCCTCTCAAACTCTCATAGGTCAAAATACTACGATATTCTCCTAGGCCCATACCAACAATAGAGTAACTACAGTCCCCATGTTGTGTACCCCATGATACATAGCCATGTGTAGATCATGGTACAACTATTCGAGGACAATGTACCCCTAACAGTATGTCATACCCTCCTCTAGCATCCCAGCTAGTACCCGAGACCATCCCATACCAAAACCATGACCATCCAAAAATAATGCTAACCGCCTCAATCACCTGTCAACCTCTGGCTGTGAAGGCATCCAGGTCTTGTATGTCGGCATCCTCCTCATCAGTCTCCTAAATGTGATCTCCATATAATGATCACTATCCTCTAGTCTATACTGTGGTATCACCCCTCAGATCGGTATCTAAAGAATCTGCCACACATCCTCAAGAGTGATCGTGGCCTCTCTAGTAGGCAGATGGAATGTCATCATATCACTGTGCCACCGCTTGATCAAAGTGGTCATCATCCCATTATGCGCCTGTAGCCTAGGCCAATGGAGCACATAGTCCATCCCAACCAATGCTAGCAAACCCCAGTCTACCTCTATGAGCTGGGCCTCCAACTCCATGGTCAGCGGCCAATGCTCCAGTGATCTCAAGGTGGGAACTGCTCCTGTAACATTCAAAATTCACCATGTCAGCCCATCTTCCTTCTATTCCTAGCCTAAGCCCTCCCAAAATAGGGCATCTTATCCCTCGGTCCTTTGTCGACCCACCCCCGGCCCCTACCGGTCCCTTTGTTTCCCTTCCCCTCGGTGTCTACCCCTTTGGGCACAGAAGTCGGTTTAGTTGGAAACGTCAGTTCTCACACCGGCGTCTCTGACTGTTTTCTCTTGCAGAATGTCTTCTTTGAAGATGCAGATCTGGGTCTGACATCTTCAAAGATGTCAGTTCAACTTGGGCATCTTCAAAGACGTCAGTTTGATGCCAACATCTTCGAAGACGTGGGTTCAGGGATCGGTATCTGCAAAGACGTCGATCCAGGGATCAACATCTTCACAGACGCCAGTTTAGGAACCGGTGTCTCCGGTCTGAAACTTGATTACCCTCATTAATGACCCCCTAACCCACCCAGAAAGCATTAAAAACTTTGACAAAACTAAAAGCAAGGTGACGTTGAGTCACTCACCGGTACTGGTCACTCTACGGGTCTCCTGGGTGTCTGTACGCACTCCCCCAATTGCCCCTTCATCCTCTCGTCAGCCACAATTTTCACTCCAGAGCTCTCGTTTCACCTAATCACTATTCACCAATGACCTTCTTTAAACCCCCCAGCCCCTTTTATAGCCCCCGTTGTCCCTAAAAACTTTTCTACTCTATTTGCCCCCCCCCCTTGTATATTTTTGTATAAATTGTTCTTGTTGTACAGTTTAAATGCATCAAAATTTCTAAAAACATTTTTAAAATAGCGAAAAATTCAAAAAAATCAAATATTCTCAAAAATCTTGCAATAAACCATCGTTTATTTATGCATCGCTCAATTTTTTGCTTTTCAGTGATGTTTTGCCTCTTGCGACTACGACCATGTTTTTCAATAAATCAGTTTTGCGACCGATTCTCCTTGCTCCTCATCCTATTCATAGCTTTTTCCAGCAAATATCTTTTAATCACATCAAATCTAATCTTTTCCCATTAGGATGCATCCTTCCGGCGTCGGCTTATCAAATCCTGCATCACACCAATCCTGTTCATGGCAAGAACTTTGGACTGAATGACTGCTTGGTCGTGAGGCCTTCGTTATTGATTTTATCTTTTTGTGTCAATTTAAACCTACTCGCCACTACCTTGATTTTTTATATCTTGGTACGTTGTGACTGGTGGCAACTGATACATACATCTTTTGCAATGTGCTTTTGTTTGATCATCTAGTCCACGCAAAGGAATTCTGTCATCTGTGTTTTCTAACACCTGATGCATACCTCCTCTTGCAATATCAAAATCAGATGTGCTCTCCATATTTTTCACATAAATGGATCCCCAAGGCTCATTCATTTCATTGCATTTCAGAAGGCTTCTATTTATTCCCTCCTCTCCCTTCCTCCTTATTGCGTCCTTTTTCGAGAAAATCCCACAATAATGTCTTTGTTGTGTTCTTTTCTCGAGGGGGCACAACCCTATATTGTCGTTGTTTTGGCATGACTCCTGGAAACCCTCTTCCTCTAGGGCAACTTATTTTCTTGTCTTTGACCTAACGTCACTTGCGATGCCACATCAAAAAGGGGCAAAATGTAGACGTCCAAAAATATTAATATTAAATTCTCTCTTATTCCTCTAACTATTTAAATTAATCAATTAAATAGTTTCATTGCTAGTATTTATCAATAATCTAAATACTATTCTAATGTATTTTATTTAAATACATTTGTCTCACAAAATCCCCTTTTTAATATATTTATATTTATTAAAATTCCTCCATATTCCTAATTCTTCTAAACTATGATTTATTCAAATTTAATTTGAATTATAATCTAAAAACTAGCTAGGAACCTATTAATCCAACCTAGAGACCTACCCTAAGCCTATCCTATTCCTACTCTACTCCCATCACCTCATTTCCTAAGCATGTTTCCCTACCTAACTGTCCTCTAATCATACTTAAAGGGTGATTCCTAACCTTTTTAACTCTAATGGAATGCTCACCCACATGGGGAAATTCTCCCTAAAATAGTCACCCATCCCTTTTAAATTCCTCTTACAAGTTTGTCTCCCACTTGAAAATCTTGAGCCACTCAACATTTAATGCCAAGTTTGACTCAAAATTAGCCATCCCTTCAAGCCTATGCGTCCCTTGTGTGATGAAAATGTGTCACACTTCTATGAGTCATTCCATACAAAGTTGCTCAAGAATGAGGTCTCAAATATCGACTCATAGCTCTCTAGTCATGGAGTGCAAAGGTTTGTAATGGAGGCCCTCAGATTGACCTAGTTGTGCCCATGCAAGTACACCATGAAATGAGAGATT
>MU224369.1:2069692-2099531 GCA_018584345.1 Thuja plicata
TGGAATGTGGAAAGATTCTAACATAAGCATCAAAGACATAAAGGTCAAGATGACTATGATGTTAGCTTACCCAATTTAATATAGCAAAACCACGCTCGCATCAAGGCATAGAGGCTAGGATGACCAGTAGAGTGGTTGTGCAAAAAAGTGAAACATAAAGTAGGAAGCAAATAAAAACATGTCCCATGCCCCCAGGTCCTCTAACTATGCATCACAGAGAGACTTATTAGACAAGGACACTCAATGAAAATCAATAACAGTCAACACACAAAGAAAAGATCATGACGTAGCTCAAGCATTAAGTGTTGTGTTTAAAAATTTAAGTGTGTTAACTGATACTAAGTTCCAAGGATAAGGATCAAATGCTCGCAAGCAGGTAAGATCACATGAAAAAACTGGGTAAGACCAAACCAATAAGTGTTGAAAAACACTCGATGTCAGGGGTTGTATTAAAAAATACAATTGGGGTGGTGTTGAAAAACACCGTTTGTGAGATGTCCTAAAGACCAACGCGTCCAAGAGACCAAAGCTAACATAGTTATGCCCCCTAGACAAAGACAAAGACCAATTCCAGACCAAGGCAACAAGGACAAGGCATGATGGATAAAAGCTAAGTGTTGAGGAAATGCTCTAAGAACAGGGGTTCAAAGGCCTCAAGTAGCGCTCATTTCCAGGTTTTCACCACTTGGATTTTATTACAATTTTTTTTCATTTTTTATTTTTTTCATTTTTTTTCAGGATTTTTAATAATTTTTTGTATTTTTGGAATATATGTATTTTTTTTGGAGATACATCAAAGCGCCTATTGCTAGGTTTTCACTAAGATGGTCATTTTTTCAGGACATTTTCTGATTTTTAGAATTTTTGACAATGTATCATTTTTTTGAATTTTTTCAGAATCAATAATTATGTACAAAGGATGCCCCCGGATAGAATGGGCATCATGGATAAAACTTCTTCAGGTGCAAGACATTGATAGGATCAGGGAGCTGCTCTCCCTCTTCTGTAGACAGTAAATAAGCACCTGACCCAAAAGTTGCTATAATAATATAAGGTCCAAGCCAATTAAGTTCAAATTTGCCCTTTTGATCTTTATGCTGTTGATTCTTAGGATTTTCACGTAGGACAATATCTCCCACTTGGAATTCTCTAGGGCAAACCTTTTTGTTGAATGCTTTGGACATGCGCTTTTGATAAACCCTCATATGGTCAAATGATGCTTGACATTTCTCATCTAGAAGTTGTAACTCTTGAAGTCTCATGGCGCGGTAGTCTTCATCTATAACTAAACCATGGAGAGAAACTTAAAGTGAAGGAATCTCAACCTCAAAAGGTAACACTACTTCAACACCATATGCAAGGGAAAAAGGAGTAGCCCCAGTAGGAGTATGAATAATTGTTTTATAGGCCCACAAAGCCAGATTTATCTGTAAATGCCAATCTCTACCATTCTTATAGACTGTTCTATGCAATATTTTAAGAATGGTTTTGTTTGATGCCTCTGCTTGACCATTTCCTTATGGGAAGTAAATGGAGGACCAATGTTGTTTAATCTTGTATTTCTTGCAGAGTTTTTTAAGGTCCTTATTTTTAAACTAGCCTATGTTGTTAGTAATAATCTCAAAAGGCACTCCATATCGACAGATGATATGGTTCAAAATGAATAGAGAAATTGTCTTTCCTGAGGCAATAGAAAGTGGGACAGCTTCTACCCATTTATTGAAGTAATTAGTAGCAGTGATAATAAACTTGTGTCCACCTGATGAGTTGGGGTGAATCTGTCCAACAAGATCAAAGGCCCAGCGCTAAAATGGCTAATGAGATATAGAAGGAATGAGCTCCCTGCCTGGAGCATGTATCAAGTTACCATGTTTTTGACACTTTTCACATGACTTTGCAAAAGCTACTACATCAATCTGGAGCGTGGGCCAATAGTACCCCACCCTAAGCAACCTTTGGGCCATGGCAAGACCATTGGAGTGTCCCCCACAGATGCCCTCATGAATGTCAACTAACGCTTGGTCAGATTCTTCCTTTTCTAAGCATCTAAGAAGTGTTCCATCTAGATCCCTCCTATATAAATCACTAGCGATAAGAGAATGGCGAGAGGCATTTTGGGTAATGTTTCTGCGTTCAGATCGGTTAAAGGTTTCAGGTATAATGCCATCACGAAGATATGAGTAAATGGCACCATAACGGGATGATTCATGACCAACAAGGGTACAAATGACATGGCTTTCTTGGGAGTCAAAGATAGTGTGATGTAGCTCTTCCACCAGGTATTCAAATATTGATTCATGTTGATCTAGCTGAAGGAGTGAAGCAAGTATAGCCATAGCATTATCTTCTTTGTTTTCTACTCTAGGGATTTGCTGAAATGTGACAAATGTGAAGTATCATTTCAAGGAATCAACCATTTTCTTATAAGGTACCATTTTCTCATGTTTTTTTTTTATATTCATCATTAACTTGGCTATTATCAGCTGTGAATCCCCATAGATGTGTAACTCTGTGATTCTCCATTCTATGGCCATCTTAAGTCCATTAGTTAAAGATTCATACTCAGAAATTTTGTTTGTACATGGGAACAATAATTTGTAAGACTTAGGAATCGTGTACCCATGAGGAGAATCAAACAACACACCAACTCCTGAACCATTTTGCATAAAAGATCCATCAAAGAACATCTTCCATGTCCTTTCAATCATATACATGATGTGCTCATCTGGGAAGTCAACTTGAATAGGTGCATTATCTTGTAATGGGAAATCAACCAATTGATCTGCTATGGCTTGTCCTTTAATTTCTTTACGTTCAATGTACTCTATGTCAAACTCTAAAAGTATCATCATCCATTTAGCAATTCTACCTATGAGGGCAGCCTTACTTAGCAAGTATTTGAGTGGATCTATTTTTGCTATGAGGTGTATAGTGTGTGCAAGCATGTAATGTCGCAACTTTTGGGAATCAAACACAACAGCGAAGCAAGCTTTCTCAATGCTAGTGTAGTTAACCTCATATGAGACAATAGTACAACTAATGTGGTATATTTCTCTTTCTTTCCCATTTTCATCAAGTTGAGCTAGTAATGCCCCCAAGGAAGATTTTGTTGTTGAAATGTATAAAATAAGTGGTTTCCCTGGGATAGGAGGCATTAAAATGGGAGGATTTGCCAAGTATTTCTTGATTTGATCTATGCTCTTTTGACAATCCTCATTCCAAACACATTTGACTCCTTTGTGTAAGTTCTTTTTGAAGGGTTGAGCTCTATCTACCAGTTGTGAAATGAATCTCCTTATAGATTGAAGATGTCCTTGAAGACTCCTCATTTGACTAATGTTTTAAGGAGGTGGCATGTCTATGATTGCTTGAACTTTTTCAGGGTCCACCTCTATTCCTTTTGTTGAAATGATGAAGCCAAGTAGTTTTCCAGAGGTGACTCCAAATGCACACTTTTTAGGATTTAACCTTAGTTGAAATTGTTCCATGCAATCTAGAATGACTTCCAAATCGTCTAAGTGTGTATCTCTTTGTTTAGACTTGGCCAAGGTGTCATCCACATAATCTTCCATATTTTTGTGCATCATGTCATGAAAAATTGTTGTCATGGCTCGTTGATAGGTAGCTTTGGCATTTTTCAATCCAAAAGGCATAACATTCCAACAATAGGTATCCCATGCACAAGTGAATGCAGTCTTTTCTTGATGTTCAGGGGCTATCTTATTTTTATTGTACCCAGAAAAACCATCCATCAAAGAATAAATCTCATAACCTGCAGTCATATCCACTATCATGTTTATATTGGGGAGTGGAAAGTCATCCTTTGGGCATGCTCTATTGAGATCTCTAAAATTTGTGCAAACTTGAATGGATTTTTCATGTTTGGAAGCTGGTACAATGTTTGATATCCATTCAACATAGGCAATAGCTCTTATAAATTTTGCATCAAGGATTTTTTCTAATTCTTCTTTGACTAGAAGAGCTATGTGAGGATGCATCTTCCTCAATTTTTGTTTAACCAGTTTGACATTTGGAGCTATAGATAAGTGATGCATGATAAGATTAATGTCCAACCCTAGCATATCTGAATAAGTCCATGCAAAATTGATCATCTTTTTCTGTAAGAACTTAGTGTAAGCTTCTTTTTCTATTGGTGACAAGGACTCGGCCAAGTTTACTATTTGTGGAGCCTCATTTGTTCCCAAATTAATTGCTTGTGTTGGTTCAATAAGCACTGAAGATCGATCTTGAAAATAGCTGGGGAAACGATCAAGTACTTCATCCTTAGGCACCTCAAAGAGGTTTTCACCTTCGGATACGTCATTTATTTTTAATTTTTCAGTTCTGACACCGCTACACAGTGGTTTTTTCCATCAGAACACCTATTCTTTTTATTTTGTGACTAAGGTACTTGATGTCTGGCTCTGTCATACTAGTAGCTGGTTCACTAGTTGAAGAGACTACAGGTTCAATGGCATTTAGGTAAAAAGCTATCTCATAATCATTTTGTAATGTTAAAAGCTTAGGTTCTTGATAGCGTTGGGACCAATCAATAAGATCGGGATGAACAAGGGATAAGTCAATGACTGGTTCAAGGTTATAAATTTGAATGATATTATCGCTGGTGACTGAAGAGTCAGAGTCTATCAAGTATCCCTCTAAGCTACCCAAATCAAGATTCATCCTAACAAGCAAAGAATCACCCACTAAGGAAACATGTGGGTTCAAAACCTCTAATCCTACATGTGACTCGTTGGCTACCTCAAGTTGAGAACTAAAAGTGTGAATAACATCAATATCTCTATCAACTGTGGAGGGCTCTAAAAAAGAGTCACATTCATACTCATTAGAACTTGTATTTGAACTGCAACTAGGATGCTTACACCATGAAGGTTTGGGACATCACGATGTAGAAGGTCTAGTTTCATCAAAAGCAACACTTTCTCTTTCCATTAAACGAACAAGATTCTTTCGTTGACGCTCTCTCAAAGGATCCTCTATATCTAATTCTTGTTCTAAAGTTTCAATTGATGTATGGTGACTAAAATATATGAATCTCCCCAAAGGAGAGTAGTGGAAGGGACCCAATCTTCACACATATCTTGTTTATTTGTCAAATTAGGTACATACTCTGGTTCATCATCACTATCCAACTTTTCAAAGAGAGGATTAGTGAGCTTGTTGTAATTTTCAAATCCTAGGCCAACCGGCTTCTTAGACTTGCATCCAAATTGAGCATGATCAAGAGGTTCAGACCTAGCATCCAAGTTGTGATTAAGAGGGCCATACCCAGGATAGCCCATCTTTTTGACAAAAGTATACCCTCTTCCATAAGCCTTAGAAGAGGGAGAGAAGTTCTCATTATGCATATATTTTTCTTCTCTATAGATCCAGTCTCTAACAAATGTTTTCTCTTTCTCATCTTGGATAGGTATTGACGATTCTACAAATTTCCCAAATAAATTCATAGCTAAAGAGGAAGGTTTATTTTCTGATGAAGGCTTGCCATAAGAACAAGGTGAAACCGACAAAGTTGTGAGGGCTTTGAGTTGATACCCCCCATGCCAAGGTCTATTGTTTTAATCTTGTCTTTACATTTAGCTAAGGTTGCATCAAAATCTTCTTCTTCTCTATTGAGGGGAACATGAGCCCCTTCTGAAATTGAATTAATAGATAAAGTGTTATCCCTAGGTATACAAATCTCTATTCCATTGTAGGGGAATTTAACACATTGATGGTAGGTAGACGGCACTACTTGCATATCATTAATCCATGGTCTACCAAGTAAGATATTATACGCAAGGGATCCAACATCAACTATTTGAAATACAATATCTTTTTCAACAGGGCCAATCCTAACAGGAAGGATGGCCAACCCCTTGGAACTTCTTTCTGCCTCAGCATAGGCTTTGATAGTAATCCTTTTTCTGGTATCTATGACTTTCTCAGAATAACCCAATTCTTTCAAAAGACTAAAAGAACAAATATTAAGCCTAGCACCCCCATCTATCAACACGCACCTAACATGGGTTTGATGGATCATAACCTCAATGTGAAGGGCAAGATTGTGCGGATGGCTCAAAGCTTTATCATCATCTTTTGAAAATGAAAGGAAATGAGGAGTAGCAATGTGATTAACCATATTCTGGAATTAATTAATATCTAAGTTGTAGGGGACATTTTCCATGTGTAAAGCATCCTCAAGGATTTGTTTATGTCTCGGGGACAACTCTAAGAGCTCAAAGATCAAAATCTGAGCGGGGTTTCTTTGTAATTGATCCAAAAGATTGTAGTTTGACTTAGGAGAAACAGCTGGTTTCAAGGTGACAGGCTTGGATGCCACTTGCTTAGGTTTACTTGATTGGCTTGAATTAGGTCCTCTAATGACAATGGGACCTTGACTTCAGGTAACAACATTAAGGGCTTGAGATGACCTTCTAGAGTTGGGACCCCTTAGCACCAAAACAGGTTCTCTATCAAAAATAGGAGGAGAGTCTTCATCTAGATCATAACCATAAGGATCTCTGCCACTCATCATATTAATATTTTCTTCAACAACTTCAAGCATATTGATAACATTCTCCACATATGTGTAAGTATAATTGACCGCATCTTTTCCATTCTTAACTTTAGAGGTCTCCCCCTGTTCATATTTGGGCAAAGGTTCCTTGAATGCCTTATGATCGGTGTTGGTGTTCAATCCATCTACTGTAAGTTGTCCCTTCTCAATGAAATCTTGAACAAGATGCTTGAGTCTCCAACAATGTTCAACGTCATGTCCAATACCATTATGAAATATGCAATAGGATTTCTCCTTCCACCAATGTGGTTTAACTTCTAGTATACAAAAATTTGCACCATCAAGAGGATGTGCTAGATTGCTAGCAATAAGTTTTTGTAAAATTTGCTCATATGTCTCACCAAGTTTTGTAAATTGACGCTTTTCACTCTTAGGCTTACCTTAGTAGTTTGGCTTACTTTCTTATTGATTGGATGTATTGAGCTTCATAGCTTGAACATTACTAGATAAATGAAGCACAGGTTGATCTTTAGGTTGGGAAGAATCCACAACTCCATCATTAACCACTTGTTTGTTCTTATTCCAATATTGGTTCTTCCCCTTATCCTTGTTAGAGTTGTTATTTCCATGTTTAGTCAAAATTCCTTGTTCTTTTAAAACATCCTCAATTCTACATGCGGTTTCAACCATAGTGTCAAATGAATCAAAAACCATTTTATTAACTTCATACTGCATTTCGGGAACCAAGTTGCTAACAAGAATGTCAATCTTTTCATTATCAAGAATAGTTCTAGAATAGAAAGAGCATTTTCATCTCCACCTTTGCAAGAAACTAACAAAGGATTCTCCTTGATTCTATTTTAAGCTACATAATTCCAACAAAGTGATAGATCTTGAAACATTGTATACAAAGTGTTGAACAAATCTGTGAACAAGTTCTTTGAAAGTCTTAACAGGATGAGTTATCTTAGTAAACCATTCCATTGCTTGTCCCTTAAGGCTTCATGGGAATAACCTCACGAGATAAGAGACATCTTGATGGAATTCAAAACTTGTGGTATAAAACTGGTGCAAATGATCATGTGGATCTCCACTCCCATCATATTTGTCATATTGAGGAATTTCAACCTTCCTAGGAAATTCTTTCATGTCAACACTCTTATCAAAAGGATTAGGACAAATCGAGTCCAATGAGAAAGAATTCTTAGGTGCATACATCTGGTCTATTGTTCTTTGCAATGCATCAAGCTTCTCCTCTTGGGATGGACCTTACTTCTTAATCTTTCTATCCACATCAAAGTTGTAAGGGACCCTAGCACCCTTGTTGATTAGGCTCTCTAGGAACTTATCCTTGTTTTGCTCCACATATTTCTCCACATACTGTTGAAAAAGTGGCTCTTGTTGCATTTGCATGAAGTCTTGGGAGGTGTGATCAAAGATTGAGTTATTACCCCCATATTGTGAACCATAATGAGCATGTTATGAAGGTGGCCTTGAGTTCCTAGGAGGAGTGTGTCTCCTATAATGATCATGTATTGAAACTCTTCTTCCTCTAGGGCTAGGAGATTGTGATGGTGATCTTGAATGTCTCCCACTTCATGGAGTCCTAGGAGGAGTGGATGGAGGAGAACTGTTTCCACCACTAACATGCATATTATTGAATGGGTCATTGAGTTGTCTAGCCAAGAGCCTATCTTTCTCTTCTTGGAAGGATTTTCTTTCCATTTCCATAAAAGTTTGTTTCTCCATCTCTAGACATCTAGTTTGTTCTTCCTTGTGAGCTTGTTCATCTTGGAATGCTTTCTTTTAATGCTCAATCCTCTTGAGTCTGTCACTCATGTAATTTCTAGGTGAGCTTACTCTTGAATTTCAAAATAAGTTGTTGGTATAAGTTGTATTTATGTGAACATCATAAGGTTCTCCATGTTGGCTTTCATATTGCGAATGGTTAGCTTGATAAGAATGTCTCTTACCTCTCTCTCTCTCTCAGCCCTTTGGTGTGCATCTAAATATCTTGTTGAAATAAGGGGTGAGGCTGGTATACTACCTTGAGAGGAACCACTGAATGAAATAGCATCTCTACTCTTTGCAAACATATCCTCGTAACATTTATCTCTGGCTTCCTTCTCTCTCTAAGTCATTGTGTGACTCATATCCATAGAAGAATGAGAAGATGCTAAAGGGATACCCAACTCACTAAGATGACTCTTGGAATAAAACCACACTTCCGAAGTATTCCTAGGTGATTGATCAAGTATGGGTTCTTTTCCCTTATGTCTTTGGCGAGTTTAAAGTAAAGGTAATTGGTTAAAAACCACTTGAGGTCATTTTCCTTGATTTACTTGATATCTTGTTGTAACATGCATGAAAGAAAAGGTACTAGTTGATAGGATTACCCTAAGAAATGTTGGTACCAAACTAGGATAGAAAAGGTATTAACTTGTCCAAAAGAAGTGATAAGATAGAATATTGCAAAGAGGCATAAGCCAACACTGCCACAGAGGTGCCCAATAAATTTGGGTGAATACCCTAGCACGTTATGGATCAGGAGGATGGTCTTACCCAAATTAATTGAAGTTGAAATTGAAATTGTATGGAAGTGAATGGACAAGAGACTACCAAAACTCTCTAAGTGTGTTACCAAAGGATCTAAAGATTTATCTTTTCAACAAGGACAATTTCTAACTCACCAAGCACCAAGCAAGGTCACTTGTGAAATCAAAGATCGCTAATCAAGAGGTCAAAACACAAGAATCCAAAGCTAAACAAGTTTCTAACAATGGGGTAAGTAATCCAATTTGACCCGGATCAACCTAGAAAATTGGAAATGACAGGACAGCAAGCTAAGCGGGCTCAAAAAATGACAGCAAATAGTTCACTGATAGGCAGTTTTGCGCAACAAAATGCAGGCTCGCACGAAGAAATGTGGGCTTGCACAAAGTAATTCACTGATCCATGTGAGGAAACAACAGATTGGTGTGATAGGAAACAACAAACTAACAGTAGGTTTGTGAAATATCGTGCGAGGATTCCCAGATAGCCGCACGAGGAAACACAATGAACGACATGAAGAAATAGTTTTCTCGCGTGAGGAAAGGACGCAGAACTCAAATTTTGATTGTTTTAAATAACCAACTAGATGCATTAATAGATTTTATCATAAATCAAGCACGCAAGACAACAAACAGGGAGTTCAAGCAATCAATGTCTTCAAACAATGAGCAAGGGACAAAGCAACCTTGCACATGAACATAGATAGTGTCATAGTATTTCTACTCCATAAGAATGCTACTTGTGTATGTTCTCAAACATTTTCCAGTCACGCACATAGTCCTAGAAAAGAAAAAGTTGGTTGCACTATGGTTCTTAGTAATGGCTTGACTCTATAACTTTTGCAATCTCAAGTGGGTGAAATTCAATGCCAACGCACCGAGGTTTTGACATAGTTTGAGAATTTAATCAATCAGGAGCTGCTGAGGAGATCTAACAACCCACAAGAAACTACACCCGTGGAGATTTCTTCCACAAGGACATTTATATAGCGGTTGTTGCTACCATAAAAAAAATGGCTATTACCGCTTGAGGTTCTGTCCACATGGTTTACCCAATAAAGGGAGTGTCCACTACGGTTAACCCTCTCTAACAAGGAAGACTCACAATATGGACCACATGGGGACTTGGTTTGGATTCAAGGGTTCCAAGTTTCTAATTCTCCCAAAAGGGAAAAGAGAATAATCCTCTAGCCTCTTCACCTCATCCAAACATAGAAAAAAAGATTAATTGACCCACTAACTTGAAATCACCTCACCCAAGGTTCATCAACAACAATGACCACCAATCTCAAGAGAGAAAGTACCAATCAAAGTTGAATACCAAATCAAGTAAGATAATAACAAATCCTTCCCTCCCTACAAGGGGATCTATCGTCAAGAAGAGCTTCGCATGCAAGACAAGCGAATGAAGCCCACTCTCTCAAGATCGCCACAAATAGTGTTTATAGGGCCTAATTACTATGTGAAACACATATGCAAGAAAAAAAATCTAGGTCCATTTTTAGAGCACCAATTGGAAATGTGATCTATGAAAGCAAGAAAACACTCGAGCTAAACACATGAGATGTTCATTTTATTTCCAAAATCCAAATGTTATAGAGATGCAACAAAATACCTCAAATCCAATGCAACGCGAATCATTTTGTTATTTATCCATGCAAATCCAAATAAGCAACAACTACAGCAATAACAAATCACAAACCACCAGAAACAGTAAAAATTAGTGGTTAGAGATCAAAGATATAAAATATAATAATAAAAATCAGATCTTTGGTGTGAAATCTTGCGTGAAGATTCTCAGAGTGTCGCGCGAAGATTCACAGATAGTCGCATGAAGATTCACAGAATCTCATGCAAAGAAACACACAGACAGCAAAAAAATGCAGAAAACAATAACAGATCACATAGCCTGGTGTCAAATGTCGCGCGAAGATCCGCACAGAGTCACGCAAAAATTTGCACAGAACCACATGAAGAAACATAGAATCTAGCAAAATCTCGCCTGGGAACCTACAAAATGTCGTGCGAGATTTCCCTGCAGAAAAAAATAGCAAATACAGAAAAGACAGAAAATACAAAAATCCAAAAATGAATTACTAAAAAAAATTTATGTGACAGAAAATGAATCTTCTGCCCCACGGTGGGCGCCAAAAATGTGTGATGAAAATGTGTCACACTTCTATGAGTCATTCCATCCAAGGTTGCTCAAGAATGAGGCCTCAAATATTGACTCATAGCTCTCTAGTCATGGAGTGCAAAGGTTTGTAATGGAGGCCCTCAGATTGACCTAGTTGTGCCCATGCAAGTACACCATGAAATGAGAGATTCACTGCATGAAAATGAGATCTATTCTATATGATTGCAATGCATAAAAGGAAATTAATCTAAATAATAACAATGGATGATTAATCTATGAAAGGAAATATGCAAGATAATTTAATATGAATTTAATCTACATGGATAGCCATGGATGCAAGAAGAAGACAAGAAGAGAGAAGTTGCAATATCCAAGCTTGAGTGCTCAAATCCTCCTCCAAAATTGCTCTCCAAACCTACAGCATAACAATACTATGAAAAAGATGATATGTAAATGAGGAGAGGTTTCCTTTTATAAGAAAGTGAACGGTTGAGATTAAGAGGCAAAAATCAAAGGCTATGATTAAGAGGCAAAAAGTCCACCACTTAGGAGGATGTGAAGAAAAAGGGATTTTTATTTAATTTTCATTTGATTTATTTCCTTTTTCATCAAATAAAGTGCTTTAAGTGGGGATTTTTATTTATTTAATTAAAAGAGGGGTTTTCTTTATAATTAAATAAATTAGAAGAATTTTATTTAATTAAATGGGAGGAATTTAATTTAATTAAATAAGATGAATTTTATTTAATTAAAAGGGAGATTAAATCTTTTAATTAAATAAAAATGATCAAACCTTAAGAAATATTGAAATAATTGAATTAATTATAATTTGATCAAGGAAATTGATTTGAATTGAAAATGTTGCAAGGCATTGATTCAATAATTTGATAAATTGGTAAATGGGGCCCACAGTCTAGGCGACCATTTTAGGGTGCATACATCCCTTATGTGGCTCTTATGTGGATGCCACATAGATGCCACATCATTCAAGCCATCCTCTTCTCTCCCAAAATTCTATAAATAGAGGCCTTCTCCTCTTCATTTTTCATCTCTCAATTTGCATTATTATCATGCTATTTTAATGTTAGGAGTTCATTTCTAGTTTCTCATGCTTTTATGCTTAAATCACATAGAAATTACATGTTAGGTTCTTTTGGCTAAAATCAATCATAGTTTCTTGCATTGTCTTGCATTTCAATCATAGTATTTTAATCATTTGAGAAGGATTTGAGACTAGTTCTTCATACTAGCTCTTGAATCTCTTCTTTTCATCCAATCTTGCATTCATAGTTGCATTGCATTGGGGATCCATTTCATTTGTATTTGAGAGATCACATTCATGATCCATATGTTGAGAAAATAAAACAAGTTAAATAGGGTGCTTACTTGTTTTAGCTCAATCTGATGTTATTTGGTGTTCATTGTTGTTTGCTTTCTCTTCCATATGATTTTGAATTGATTATATGTGCTAACCCACTAATCTTTTAAACCATTAAGAATTCCTCATACACAATGATGAACCTACAAGTGATTCAAAAATAGAAGAAAATGGAGGTATTCAAGAAAATACCGCAAAGCATGAATGGGAAATCATATCCAAGCTACATCATGGTCAACACATGCAAGTTTATAAAATAAACATGTTGGGAAGAAGAGATATTGATAGAAACACAAACTGGTGCAGTGAATATCAAAGCAAAGAACATACAATCAGAGCTATCAATTTCATAGGTGAAATAAAGAAACATGTATGTCTCATGTATGATGATATCCCATAATACATCAACTTTACAACTCTCAGTGAGAAGCAACAAAAGGCAATTAACATTATTATGGCACACTACCATAACAATTAGGTCAAAATGCCTTTGTTTATGATAATCCAAGGAACAAAAAGAATAGGAAAGTATTATCTAATTGGTTCCATCAATCAATCTCTTTAGATGGTAGTGATGCCAATTCCTTCTCCGCTTATGTTACTTGCACCAACTGGAGTTTCAGCTTTCAATATAGGAGCCTCTATAATTCATTCAAAGTTGCGAATACCAATAAGAGATTTTTCTCAACTAGAGGGGACATGACATACAAGTTTTCAAGAAGAAATGGCTCACATCAGATATATTTTGATTGATGAAATGAGATTCATTATTCAAAACTTGTTAGAAAATATAGATTGTCAACTTAGACAGGCATTCCCACAAAGTGCTGACATAAGTTTTGCAGGTATACCTTTCATTGTTGTGAATTACGCTCTTTATGTGAAATAATATTTATTAATTACGTTGAAGACCTTTCTATATGAAATAGCCCAGGCTGAATTTTTCGATCAACAACTCAAATTTCACGAAAAACTATAGACTACCATTGAAAGCATCTTGTCCATTCATTGCATTGCAACTATCCTGATATTCGTCATCAACAGTCTGCAGCGAGGGAATAGGGATGGATGACCATCCAAGCAATTGTCGCCATTAGATTATTTTTGCACTTTTTATTTCTTCAATTTTGACATTTTTTGGTCATTGATTTCTGTGTGTGCCTATGGTTATTATTTTACCATTGACATATCATCGTCATTCTTTTTATGGGGAAACAAGTTATGAAAAACAATACAGGTGGGAGTATAAATTTTCCCATCATCTCCCATGTCTACAAGCAATATCTATACTCCCTACGAGACCCAGCATTTTACATTTAATGAGTTGAATGTTCATTGGAATATATTCTTGGGTATCCAATTCGAATTGGCCCAGGTCCCCAAGCTTATACTATTACGTTCCCCTTGACATAGGGAAGCCATTGCCAATAAAGGTCATGGCATGGGCTATAGAGACCTTGAAGGTTTTATGTGGATTGGCATTCTCAAGAATTGTTTGAATCTTTTTTAATTGTAGGAACAAGAAGCTTATTCGTTGGCTTGGCGGAAGCATTTGAGAGCTCCAATGAGCCCCTGAGTTAGATGTTGTTTTCCCTAAATTTATAAACACAGAGAGGAAGTGTTTTGCACAAAATTTTCATGGCCAGATCTCTTATTAACATCTCCAGTACCATGCCCTTTTTCCAGAAGTGCACGAATGCAGTTTTAGTGAAGTGATTCCCAAATGGTCGTTGTTGCATCCTCTTTTCCTATGGAAGTAGTGACAACACATAATGAACTGCTGAAAGGGCTTTGAAACTCTATGCAAATGTAATTGGCAGACATTAAGCCAGATTCTACAATATTTTTCCATGGAAGTATGAAAAAGGGCATCTGAATTGTATGAATAAGATTTTGTGGTGGAGGTAGGCATTATGGCTCATTGTCTTTTCTGTCACCATCTCCATCGCACTCAGTTCTTCTTTCATCATCGCTGGCAAGGTTAATATTGTGCTAAAAGAAAAGATGTAACTCTAATTTGACGTCTTCATCAGTTTAGGTTTTCACAGCATTATTGTTTCACACCATCGAGAACATGTATTTGTTTGTAATAAGCTCTTCTCCATTGATGACTATTTCCTCTCTGCTAAAAATTATATCATCTACGATTCTATATTATCCGCAACATATTCTCTATGCATTTTATGTTAAACAATTTGCAATATTTTTTTGTTGGAGTGTATGATTTTACTAATTGAAGGTGAATTTTTGGCTCTCTATTTTCATTAGATTTACAAGAACGCAGAAAGGTTTGGTTTCCTTTTCACTTTATGCAATGGAGGGCGATACTCTATAGCTTTTCTGAATTTTTTTTCCTCTATTCTAATTTTTCTTATCTTTTATTTTAGAGAACAAGAGCTATGAGATGGAAGGATAGATATCATTATCACCAGAATATTGAGAGCACTAGCCTTTAAATAAATATCATTATGGTAGATACACAATTGATGCATGCGAAAGACATAAAATGTGGAAGCATAGACAAGGCATGTGAATTGTTTGACAAAATGCTTCACAGAAATGATGTTTAATGGAATGCTATGGTTGCAAAATATATACAAAATAGATTTGTTGAAAAACTTCATAAACTTTCAAGCAAATTCAATCAGAAGGTGTAGAGAGAAATCTCACAACCTTTGCTAGCATACTTCTAACGTGTGCCAAAATGGGAGCTTTGGAACAGGGTACAGACATCCATCAAAGCATAATGGAAAGGTATTTTTTTGTCATATGTTGTAGTTACAAGTGCCCTGGTTGAAAAGTATGAAAAATGTGGAAGCATACAGAGGCATGTCAACTGTTTAACAAAATACGTCAATAAAATGTGTTGTCGTCGACTACAATAATTGTAGTGTATGCGGAAAATGGATTTGTTGACAGCAATTTAGAAACTTTCCAGCAAATGCAATTGTCAGGTGTAAATCCAAATTCCACCAAATGATGTGGTAAGCAAGATTAATATCTAGGACAAAAATAAACAAAACTTATACACTTGATGCTTTCTCTTTTGCGAAAATATGTCAAACAGTCTAGTGCTTTGTTGTGTTTACATATTTGCATATATGTTGGAGCATTTATGATGATAATGATAGTAAGAAAACTAATTTTGTTATGCTTTGATGAATGTTTATACCTGATTCCAAAATCAAAATTGCTAAAATGATAAAATGTAGAAACTTGTGAAATCTGCAAATTACATGGCTTGATTGTCTTTCCATATTTCATACACATTTTTTCAAAAATAAGCTTTTATTTTCATGTGAATGTATTGGTTTATGCCATTTGCAACTTTTGTTGAGAATTATTGTTTTGCACGCCATGATTTGAACGTCCTTCACCATTTTTCCTTCCAATGCTAATATGAGAGTATTGAAACAAGGTGAGGACATGCATCAAAGGATAAATGATATAGGGATTTTGTTTGTGATTGCACCTGCCTTGGTAGACATGTATGTAAAATGTGAAAGTATACACAAGTCACATCAACTATTTGACAAAATACCTCATAAGAGATATAATCTTATGAAATGCCATGATTGCAGGGTATTCACAGTTCTATCCAAACAGGGGACAAAACAGAGCATAATCCAGTAGATGTAGAGCATCCAAACTTAGTTGGAAACATAAGAGCAGTCTAGATAACCTTTCCAGAGAGGATGCGGCAAGTTCTACATGTATATCATCTTAAGATTATTCATAAGGGATAGAGTAATTTTGACATATGTAATGCAAATGCCACCATTACCGTATGCAAAATGTGCAAAGGAAGATAAGGCATGTGGACTGTTTTAGTAATAAAATAATTTTAAATATTATAAAATAATAAAAAGTAAAATTAATTTTAAAGATAATAATATGTTATTTATTTTATGATAAATTGTATTTAGTATCATGTATTACATAATTTAAATTAATTTAATATTTATTATTATCAAAGGTATAATATCATTTTTTAATATCAAATGTGTTCAAATTTGTACAAGAAACAATCTCACCATCTACAAATTAACAAATTTTCATTTAATAGTAAATGATAAGTATTTTTAACTACATTTAGAATGTGAAATTGATGTAAATTATATATATATATAATGTTAGTATGCTTTTTAACAATCTCACCCTCTACAAATTAATAGTTTTTTATTTAATAGTGTGATATATAGACATAGAAAGAGGGAGGGCTATAGGGATAGATAAAGATTGAGTAATATATATACCATAATGTGTGTCCGAGAGAGAGAGAGAGAGAGAGAGAGGGAGAGAGAGAGAGAGAGAGAGAGAGAGAGAGAGAGAGAGAGAGAGAGAGAGAGAGAGAGAGAGCAGATGGAAGTTGTAAATATATAAAGAGGAGATAATAAGAGATATAATATAAAGTATAAAGTAATAGAGAAAGAGGTAGAAAGGGGGAGATATATAGGGATAGAGAGTGATAGAGAGAGCAATATAGATATATAGATGGTAGGATATATTGATACATAGATAAGGAGATCTAGAGAGGATGAGAGGAAGTGACAAACAAAGGGACAAATACTTAAATGACATTTTCATAATTCTACGACGTTCTTGTTGCACACTAAGGTGCGATTGCTATTATAATCCATATATATTATCTTCATATGATATTGGTAGATGGTTTGAAAACAATTTATCATGAGTTTCTTTCAGGTATTTCTATTATTTTGGTTGGTGATCTAGGTCAATTACCTCCAGTCAATGATAAACTGACATATGTTAGCCATAGGCGGGAAAAGTTATTAGGGAAAGAATTCAAAACAGTGGTTGCATTAGATAAAATATTTAGGCAAGATGGAGAAAACATCCATCAACAAAGATTTCATCAGCTTCTAACAAATCTGAGAGATGTAGATCCAAAAATAGATGATTGGAACTTGCTTATGACGAGAATCCCTATAAGGTTAGATGTTGTAACCAATGATGATTTTGACAAGATAGTGCATTTATTCTCAACAAATGAAAATGTTTGTAACCATAACATGAGGATTTTGTATTCTTTGAGGCATCATGTTGCACATAGTCTTGCAACTAAGTCAAGGAATGGTAATACAATTAAAGATTGCTCAACTGATGAACTTGATATAGAGTTTTTGTTCAGTAAGGATTCAAGGGTGATGTTGACTACAAATATTTGGATAGAAGCCAATCTTGTCAATGGAGCATTGGGATATATCCAAAATATTGTATACAAACTAGGAAGTGGTCCACCTGAACCAGCAACACATGTCATAGTTGAATTTGATAATTACTCTGGAATACCATTTGATGACTATCATCCAAAATTATTTCCAATAGCACCAATACAGAGGAGGAGAACCTTTCAAATACCATTAAGGTTGGCATGGGAGTTGAAAATTCATAAATCTCAAGGACTAACTCTTTTAAAAATCATAGTTGATATAGGCCCAATAGAAAGAGTGGGATTGAAATTTGTGGTTGTATCTCGTGTAAATTCTCTAGAAGGATTGAGAATAATGCCACTATTCACATATGACCGCTATGAAAAAATGAAAAGTGAGAAACAACTTTCCAATAGACTAGTAGAAGAAATCAGACTCAGATCTCTTGAAAATCAATGATGTATTTTCAAATTGCTATTAAGAAATGCATTGTTGATTATTCTCCTACTTTATGTCATAACCATATTATGTTTCGATGCCCATATTTTCATTAAAATACAACATGGTTACTTAATTATTTTTTTATTTGTTATGGTTGTTAAAATGATTTTTCTCACATTTCATCATACTCAGTCAGCTATTATCTTATTCTAAATATTATTGATTTCAAATTTATTTCCCTCTAATTATGTATACTTTTATTCTAATTATTTCTATATATTGGTGTTTGTTTAAAAGTTTGCAGCATACCATTTAGGCTATTGTTGTCTCTGGCAGAGAGTCAAACATTATTGATACGAGCCTGACTGCTTCGGTGGCCTCAAATAATTTCTTTGAGACTGAATATGACAAGTGTGATCGAATAATTAAAGAGTCCTACACAAATATAATCAAAGTTGTGGAGAACCCAACATTGTTAATTGATTATGTAGAAGAATTGGAAATAATGCAGATGGAAGATGCTGCAAGATTTGTACCTGACACACCAGAAAAGTAGATACATTTTTGTCCATGATGAAAGAAGTCTACAAGGATCATTTTTCAAATAAAGGTCACAATACCATTTTAATTATTGAAGAATATGTGATGTACTTACATCATTATGGAGAAATGTTTTTTTATATAGTATATTCTTATCTTGGGATTTTCCACTTTTTTCTTCAAATAAATAGTTGTACAAAGACTTGCATTTCCCCTTTCATCTATGTAAGTTTAATGAACAAGTGAATAATAAATTATTTTCACAATTCAAGTGATGTTTACAAGTATACTTGCAATGTTTTGCAACATGCTTTTTTCAACTTTGTATTTCTAATATTAATGCATGCCTTCAATGGATATGCCAAATAAATGTGAACGAATATTTACAAAACACATCTCACTGATATGTTAGGCTTTAAATTATGTATAAATTGTTTTTGATTAAAATATCAGCCAGAATGAGGGGGCTGACCCAACACAGAAAATAAATCTAGCATGAGAAGTGCCAGACTACCTGCACAAAACCATCAACAACACACTCTCAGCCTATCCCCTTCTTAAAAAAAAAAAAAAAATTGTAACCACAAGCCCCAACTTCACCAAGAAATTGGTAACCAACCTGTGAACACTAACAAACCCCAACTTTACAATGAAATTGGTAACCAGCCTGTGAACATCAGTAGCAGTAAAGTTCTTAAAAATCCTGACAATAGCATAAAACCAATTAACAGTCTTACGATCAACATAGTTAAAAAAACATCGTAAAAAACTAGCCCTTAATTGTTGACCACCAGTAGCAGCTATAAAAAAGGATCATCAAACAAGAACAGAAGGAAAATCACTTGGGGTTTCCCCCCCTCCATTTAGCAATAGGTTTAGCCAGTCCTCCGCAAGAAACTGGAAGAGCTTCCCATTGTTCTTTTCCTCATTTGAAGTCTTCGAACACTCCAGGTGCAGAAGCTGAAGAGTCATAGCCGCCGAATGCATCACTTTAACAGTGAATTCTGTAATTATGTTGAAGCTCTCTCCCAGCTCCCTTATTTCATCCTTCATCACCTATAGGTCACTTTTGGAGCCCAAGTCCTAAATTAAGTCTTGAAGCCTCTTAATATCACCCTTCATTTGATTCAGATCGGCCTTAACCTCCTCATCACTTTCCTTTGGGACCCCATCCTTATTCTCCCCCCCCCCCTCGTATCCTTCTTAGCCATAGTAACCTTTGGCTGGCCCAAAGGCAAGGTAGCACTAACTAGCGCCTCTATCATATGTTCTCCCATCAATTTCTTTTTGGAGAAGTCCACCGTGGGCAATTTAAAACTAGCCAAAATCTGGGTAGATTCCTGACTTTTCTCACCTCCCTCCGTAGTCGGGGTATCTTTACCTTTGTCTTTGTATAAGTTGTCCTCCTTAATTTTAATTTTTTTCCCTTTCTTTTTTTCATCACTACTTTCTTTTCTCCTCCCTTCTTTCTCCTCTGAATCCCCCTCTTCATCTTCAACCTTCAGGTAGCTTTTCCTAACTGCCTTTTGTTTAACCCGTGTGTTGGATGCAATCCTATGGGACCTCCTCCTGTTGTCATTGTCTTCCTCTTCCTCCTATGAGTTAATGTTTATTTTAACTTCTCCCACCAAACCAACTTTGTCTTGGCGTGAGTTCTTGGGCTTATTCCTCGTGGGAGTTGGCATTTTCAAGGATGAGGTAGGTTAAGATGGGGAAGCCACTATCTCATTAGGATTATTAGTAGTGAAGGTATTAATTTCTTGCAAAGTAAAAAAATCTAGGAGGGAACAAAGCACAGTGGAAATTATAAAGATGCAAAATGAGGCCTTGGTGGAGAATGCAGAAGTTTTTCTTCATTATTTTCTTTTCCCTCACATCGACCACCGAAGCCTCCAGTGAGTGCAGCAGAAAAAAAGGAAAAGAAATTGCTTCATTGTAACAAAAATAGTTTAATAGAGGGAAGTGATAGTTGTAACGAGTCTCAAACCAACCTTCTAGGGTAAGATACTTCATAATAATCAATCATAGGTAAGATACTTCATAATAATCAAGCATACCTCATTCTAGGGATCAGGAAACTCGTCACGTTTTAAGCCACCATAGAACCGAACAGGAATCTCCGTCTTTTTGAAAAACCTTTTGACGCTCGTATCATCCTTTCTCTTAGACACCTTCTTCCACTTCCTTCCCTCCATAAATAACCTCGTGGCTTGGGCAATAAATTCTTCATTGATTTCAAAGGTTATACCATTAATGGTAACCTTGCATTCCTCCCAAGAATCCACAAGCTGCATAGAAATAAGTTCATCACTTCTCTCCATGGCTTCCATGTAAGGGTAAAAACCATCTTCCTTCAAATACGTTATGGCACATGAGTTCTTGAGAAACCCATCTTCAATTTTGGGCAGTTCCACCCGGACCATGTCGCCACCCATCTCAATGCTATTCTGTGAAAGAAGCTCCTCTTCCTGAGGCTCCAGAGACATCACAACCGATCTACCACCACATAGACCAGCCCTAAGCCAACCCCAGTTCAGAAAGCTTTCGTAGCACACCCAGCTCAAGCAACCAATATTGCATAAAATAGAATTCCAATTAGTACTAATACTAATCTCTTTAATTGCAAGATGGTAATTCAACCCATAGGAGGTATTGTTCACATGGGGAGCCATAAAGAAAGCTATACAGGCCCATGATAATAAATGATTACAAATCTTCGCAATAAAATGCCAATAAATCTTGGTCGTCATATCAAAAATCCAAAGTCTCATGCTAATATCCATGTCTATATTGCTCTTAAAAGTGCATGTACCTTCAACAAAAAAGGTAATAATTACCCATCTTATCAGCAAGTTACTAAAATTAAGTTTCTTACCAATTTCACTTTTGAAATTTGAATTCGCGTTGCGCCTCATAACTCTACAAGACATCTTTCTCTGCCAATTAGCATCATCCTTGTACCTCAGCATTTAATGACCTTATTCCTTTTTTTCTCAATGAGCACAATAGTGTGATTCATCAATGAATTCAAATTTCTCCAGCACTTGGCCCTGTGCATAGATAATCTAGTGGCAACCAGTGCATCCACTATCACATTTCCTTCTCTGTAAATGAGCTGCAATTTAAATTCCTCCAGCCTTGGGAGGAACAACCAGATGTCCTATAGTAGATTAGATATGTTCCAACTAGCCCTATAGTTTCCCTTGACCAGATCAATCATGATTTTTGAGTCACCCTTGATAATCAATTTCTTGATTCCCATGGTAACTGTCACTTTAAGACCCCATAATAAGGCGTAGATTTCTGCCACATTATTGGTACCCAACCCAAGATTAACCGCATAAGAAATATTCATCTTCCCTAGGTGGTCTCTGATAATACCTCCTCCCATAGCAACCCCACAACATGTAGCCCCATCAAAATTTAGCTTGAAGAACATATCTTCTGGGGGGCCCATTGAGTATTCCTCCTCGCAAGCACGTTTGAGTTATCAAAAACAAAAAAGGAGTTAGGGAGATTCCAAACACATGTCATTCTACAGTCCAATTCCTTAGGGGGGAGTAAGGAACTCTCCACCAGCAAGTCTCCAGGTTTTCCCTCAGCAGATTGACAACAGAATGCATCGTCCCCTCAACCTTAGTTTCCTCCCCCTGAAACACTCTATTATTCCTTTATTTCCACAGGCTCCAACACACATGTGGGGGTAACATTTTCCAAAGAAGAAAAATGAGCGGATGTATCAAAAAAAGGGCCCAATTGATGACAAATTGGTTAACATTCTCCAAAAACATCCAATCCAGTTTCATTTTGCTCATTATGTTGGACCACACCTTAGATGCATAAGGACAATGAATTAAGAGATGATTTGTAGTCTCTTCCTCATTTTTACACATAACACACCAGTTAACCAGTTGGATACCCCTCTTCTAGAGGTTTTTGTACGTGAGGATCTTACAGTGCAACACCATCCACCAAAAAAAATTATTCTAGGGATCAATTGTGGGATCCCAACACTTCCCCACATTTTCTCATTAACCACCTTCTTAGAATTAACTAAATAAGCAGATTTTCACCGTGACCTCCCTCGACTTATTATGGCACCAAACAACTTTGTCTTTTGTCTGAGAGAGGGGGATCCCAATACCCTCCAAGAGATTTTGAATCTCCTAAACATAAAGGGGAACCTGAGCATGGTCAATATAGGCTTCCACCAACTTTTTTTATTTCCTGTCCTGAGAAATGTAATTGTTTACTTTACTTCCAAAGTAAGATTCCAGCCTGTCTCTATTGTGACAAAACTTGTCCTTACCCAAAGTTTTATCACTAACCCACCAGTCCTCCCAGAAACTGGTCTGATTACCATTACCCAATATCTATTTCTCACCCCTTAATAGGGATCCTTTATAATTAGCTATAAAGTTCCAAATTTTAGAGCCAGTTGGTAAACCCTAAATTAAAGGGAAATGGGAGTTGTTATTAAAATACATAGCCTTCATAAACCTACACCAGTCGATGGATCCCCTGAAAAGCTTCCAACCAATTTTGGTTATTAAAGCCTTATTTAACTCTTTTAATTTCCTCACTCCCAGCCTGCCCTTGACCTTGAATTGACAAACCGTATCCCAACTGACCAGGCTCATTCTAGCTTTTTAATCCACCCCCTATTGGAATAATGAAGGGTGTGTATTGAGAAGGGAGGGGTGAATCAGTACCCTTAAAAACTTTTATTAATTAATCTTTAGCACTCATTACTTGCATAACCGACCATTGTAGCTTTTCTACTTCATGCATGCAATATCATAGTATAAATGTAAATGAATGTAAACAAACATTGAAACATTCATGAAACTCATTTACACATGACATAAGTATTTGATAACGCAGAAACCCTTCTTAGAAGGTAAAAACTGTGGTGGGGATGAAACCCACAAAGCTTCACTATCTGCAGAATGGAAGGTGCATGTTAGGGACAAAAGTTGTGATCACTTATGATGATCTTACCCTATTAGGAGTTACATGTCAGACTTTTTAAGTCTACTCGGTTAAGATATTTTAGCAACACAATGTATGTGTGCACTCAGTTAAGAGATTTACATAAAGACTATTAAGTCCACCTTGTGAAAATATTTTACTGCTTGCTACAATTGTTAGAGAGTAAAAAAATATATGACCTGATTGTTGCAATCTTACATTTTTAATTATAGATCCATTAAGTTCACAAAATGTATATCACCTTATTGTGATGGATAATACCTCTATTCTGCTTGGTAGCCTTATATGTAGTTCTTGGTAAACTAAATTCTCATTTATCTATCCTTGTGCATGAAAACCTCTGTTTGATCCATAGATGTCCTTGGTGGCTACAATCATCATGTTCTTAATTAATTAATACATCTATATATACAAGATTTTGACCTAATTAGGTTTCACACTTTTCTTGAAAAACTCTAAGATCAAAGGTTTACAACTTGAACTTGATCTCCTAGTTTGCATGAATATAATCAGTTAACTAATTAAATCCATCATTTACGCTTTTCTTGATCCACAAGAAATGGTTATCCAGCTAAGCAAAAATCTATTTTAAAGACTAAAGTGCTTTAGCGGACGTGTTTTTGAGATTCATTTTTTTCGATGAAATGTTGTCTCTCGGTGTAGATTGGTGCTTGGTGATGTCTTTGTGTATTGGTGCTCGGTTGACATACTGGTTAGTGTTCAAAACATTTTGGTGACCACTGCACTCAGTGAATGTTGTCGCTCAGTGAGTGTTGACACTCGGTGATCATGACTGACCAAAATTGTATGCTTGTATACTAATGACAACTTATGATTCTTTAAGGATTATCAATCTCCCCCTTTGGCATTAGTATCAAAAATTGATATGTACATTATATATGAAGTGTTGCACTTTTACAATGACTCCCCCTATGTGCATGCCTCGGTATGTAAATACAATGTATGTACATGTTTCCCCCTTTTTTGAAAGTAATGACAAAGATGTAAAACATACAACTTGTCAAGTATGTATGAATGTGATTGCTGAATGGATGCCATCAACTTTTCCCATTTCTCCTTCAAGTGCTCTAGGGTCATTTTCTCCAAAGTTATTTGAGTGTGCATGTCATAGATGCTTTCTGCTACTGACATCTATGGGGTGGCAATTAGAGTCTTTATCATAGTCATGTGTGTCATTAGCAATGTGTGATTTGGTAGTAACATGGCTTGTAGCACGGTTACTTCATCTCTGATTTTTCTTTCTTCCTTTTGTATTTCAAGTCTTAACCGTTTAGATTCAACTAGTTTTTCATAATGCAATTGGAATGCATTTAGCTCGGTTGAAAGACTTTGTGCACTAGCTTTTAATTCCTCATTTAACTTAGCTATCAGTTCATTATGCTCAGTAGTGAAGTTTTCAATAGTGCACAACTTTTGAACTAAGGTAACTAATTATGAAATAATAGGTTCTAATGTAGCTACTAGTTCAGAAAGTTTCACCTTATTCTTTGTCATTTCTTGGCTGATTTTATTTGTGAGTTTGTAGTGATATTTCTCTTCTACTATTTCTTCAATGACCTTCTCGGTGTCTACATTCTGCTATGTGATTGCCTCAGTCAGAACTGCAAGTTGATCAATGATGGGTGCATTTTGATCAATCTTGGCGCCAGGAACTACCTGCAATAGAATTTCCTTTGCTGTTTCTAGGACTTGTAAATTTATGTTTTCTTATCAGAGCTTGTCTTGTTGTTTTTCTTTTGCATAGATCCCCATACCTTGTTAGTGACTCAGGATCAATTATTCTTGGATCACAGTCGGGTATGTCTATGATCTCATCTAGTGTGATAGGGGCTTTACTTTTCTTGTTCTTCTTCTTCTTTTGAATTTTGATTGATGCAGGGGAATGAGGTATTATAGCAAGAGCCTTTTTTGCTCAATTTCTATCATTGATTTCTTGGAAGGTGTGGTGTTGTGGCTAGGTTTCTCGGTCAGTACCTATTGGTTGATGGTAGATGTCTCTACTTCAACCTTTTCTTAACTTTCAACCTTGTCTGTCTTTCCACTTTCCTTGATGGGTGCATCACTTAGTTTATCCTCTCCATTGGTATTTGTCTTTTCACCTTTCTCATCACCTTTGTCCATTGGTTTATCTGCTTCTGTCTCAAGTGGTTTCTATTATGACTCGATAATTATATTTATTGCTTGCATCAATAAAGGCATATTACCTGTTATTTGTGCTTGTGAAACATTAGTAGTGTCCTTTTAATTTGTTTTCTCAGTTGCAATATTGACATCTTCATCAGCCTTGGCATCATTATCAGAATCACCATGAGTTATATCTTGTATAGTGATATATGGTGTTTCCCCTAATGATTTCAATATTTGAGGAATATCATCCATGGCCTTACTTGCCTTTGTGGTTAAGGCAATAGGATTGACATCTTTGGTGTCGATGAAAATGTGCTTGGGGCTCGGTGTGGCCTCCTTTTCCTTGGTGTGAGCAGTCTTAGTTAGAGATAGTATCTTCTTGAGTGGATTAAATATTTGAGTCCAAATATTATTGCTTTCTATGTTAATATCTTCAAGCTTGTTCTACAATACCTTATATGTGCTAGTTTTTGCAGAAAATTTCTTTGCTTACTCATTCATGGTTGAGTCAATTTATTCAATTATGGAATTAGGCATGAATAAAACTAGGGATTTCTCCCTCATCTGTTTCTCCATATGCAATGCATATGTCCACCTAGCTGATATTTTGTCTTGTAGCTCTTGTGGAATATGATTGCCAAATTGTAGAGGTACATATTTGTAAGCCACCATCATCTTAATGATTGCTTCTTATATTTTGTTCTAATCCTCAGTAGACAGAGTTCCCCATTGTCTAATCTTATGATGTTGTATACTACCTGTGTTGATGATTAACTCTGCAATTTCATCAATTATCTTTGGTATTTTGGCCTTTTCTATTTGGATCCTATGTTCTCTTTCTGCCTCTTCAGTATCACCCATCTCTTCTCTTCTTCTTATATATTTCTTCCGTTTTCTTGCTGTTGGTTTCTCGATTGAGGCTTTTCTTTTCATATATGTTTTAATAATGCCTTTCTTCAATGGTGGTGAGTCTACCTTAGTTTGTTTTCTCCTTGTTCTAGATGCAGTCATTATATTAGTAACTTTTGTTTTCTTGGCCTTTGGTGGCTCTACATCTGATTCTGTAGACTCGGAATCACTTACTTATTTACCTTCACTGACGGGTGACTGTTCCTTGGTGATGTCTACTATTTGTTCCAACTCTTCATCAGTTACTGAGAGTTTCTTCTTAAGTGTTTTCACCATTTGTGTTTTCTTCTTTCCTATCTTCTTGACTACTAAACCAGTCTTTATTCTTGACTTGGCTTCCTCATATGTGCCAAATCTGCTTATATCTTTTTCAACTGGTTCATTCAGTAGGGCTTCAATAGCTCTTGTAGTCAGATCTATATCAATTTCATAATCTAATGGTGGTAACCATGTTGTTCTTGGGTTGGCAACTTTGATGAGTGTAGTGTCGGTGTCAACTACAAAAGCATATCTTATCCTTTTATTGTTCAAATAGTAGTGTAGGGATTCTCATCCTCTTCTGCATCCTATGCTTGAATGTAGTGAAATATGCATCCAATAGTTGAATGAAATTATCTCCTAGTGATTTAATGTAATCACTAATATGTGTTGTGATAGGTCGGTTGGTGTCCCAAGTGATATTACTGACAGAAGGAAAGAAGTTCTAGAAGTAAAAGTGTTAGGAATAACAGTCCACAAGACAACTGAGAGGGGGGGTGAATCAATTGTGCAATAGATTATTAAACTTTATGAACCATAACATCAAAAGTAAATAACACAGTAATTGCCAACACCATAACACAAGGTTTGTTGTCGAGGAAACCATATTAAAGGTAAAACCCCGGTGGGAATTAACACCCATAAAATAATGTATTGAGAGTATAGTATCCCTGTTAAAAGATATTAGCCTTGTTAGGAGCTTTTTATTACATTTTAGTACACAGTCCCTGTTAGGAGATAGACCCTGTTAGGAGTCAATGAAAGTAGTAGGCTCACTGCCCAAAGAAGGTTAAATCCACCCTCAAGGATTCACAATCCGCATCAAGTGTATACAGCAAATACACAATCCAGTGAACTGTCTGATAGCAACTATCTTTTCTTGGTTAGTTCCAATGAAGTACCAACTCTACTCTCTATCTAGTAGTCAAGCTTCACAGCTTCACATATCTCTGCTCTTTTCTTTCTCTGCCATGCTTTTCACAAATGAAAATATCACTCATATATACCCTCTTACAATAACCCATTAGGTTGGCTAGTTAAGCTTTCCTAATACACAATTAACTAGGTCGGCCAATTAAGGCTTCCCATCATACAAATATTTACATAAGTCCTTGCTAAGATACACACGGTACCTATAAAAACTATATAGTATTTACAATTCATTACAAATACTTCGAGATCTGCAATCCATGCTTAGAATTAATTTCCACACGTTACAAGTTTGAAGTCGGCCAGGAAATAAGTCTTCTCCAGAACACATGCCACAACTGACATCATCAGTACCCAAATAGAAATCAAACTCAACCCATTTCACCATCATATGTCAGCTCTCCATCAGTAAGCTCACAAGTTCTAAAACATCTTCCTCAGTAAGATATGCCCGAAACACAGAGACCTTCTCTGTCTAGAATCACAGTCATGGTCCAGAAAAAACAGTCTTTACTAAAACAGTTGTAACATCCATGATATGAAACATAAAGTAAATCAGCCTTAGATGTAAGTTTTTCTTCTACTTAAATCCAACTTCGCTCATTCTAGTTCATCCGTATAGTGTCCGTACACGCCTTCCAGTCAAGTAACTAGTTTGTCTTCTTTCATAGAAATATATGTTGACATTAGTGACAAAACATGAGTATCAACAACATGATTAGTACCAAAAAATGATATCATCCAACAATCTCCCCCTTTGGCATTGATGGAAACACATGGGAAAATCCATATGCATCAACCCAAAAGTACTCTCTCTCTTTACAATCTTCTCAATATCCTCATCAAATCTCCCCAAAATAGTAGGGATTTTCACATAGATTCCTTCCCCCTTTGGTAGCAATGGCAAAGGGTGCCATAACTCATCTGTAGTCTTTGGTAAGGTGTAGCTTTGTCAAATCTTCATGTCTAATCAGGTGCAAGATCACCCAAATGTGCTCCATAGTGTTCTCCTGTGATCACTCCCCCTAAGGAGTAGATCCATACATCAAGTCCAGAGAATAATATAGCTCTGAGATCCACTAGACTGATGCATATCTGCATCATTTAATTACCACTAGGAGGGGCCATCACCCCAATCATGCCTCTAAGGTATTCAAAAGCATCTTTCGGCAAAGGTTTAGTAAATATATCTGTTATATGTTCCTTTGTGCTTATGTACTCCAGTTTAATCTCCTTAGCAGCTACCTTCTCCCTCAAGAAATGATACTTGATAGAAATATGTTTAGTCTTTGAGTGCATTATAGGATTCTTTGACATGTTTATTGTACTTGTATTATCACAATGAATAACCACTGGCTCCTTGAAAATTTTTCCAATATCTTCCAACATTTGTTTCATCCAAACAACTTGTGTGTAATTTATTGCAGTAGCTACATATTTTGATTCAACAGTAGATTGAGCAATACAGTTCTGCTTCTTGCTTAACCATGAAACCAATCTCTTCCCAAGTAAAAATTTACCACCACTTGTGCTATTTCTATCATCCACATTACCTTCCCAATCTGCATCAGTAAAATCCTGCAAAGTAAAATCATCAGATTTTTCATACCATAATCCATATTCCATAGTTCATTTCAAATATCTGAAGATTCTTTTCACAGCAGCAAAATGTGTTTCTTTAGGATCTACTTGATATCTAGCCACAATTCCAACTACATTGGTAATATCTAGTCTGGTGTGTGTTAGATATTGTAGACCTCCAATCATTGATCTATACTTAGTCTGAACAACACTCTAAGTCTCATCATCACTAGTCAGTTTGTTTCCAGTCACCATAGGTGTTCCAACAGGTTTACAATC
>MU224369.1:2099690-2129832 GCA_018584345.1 Thuja plicata
AATTTCTTACTCATTTTGTCATTACCTCCAAAAATGATATCATCAACAAAAACTTCTATAATCAAGATTCCATCTTCATTAGTTCTTAAATACAAATTACTATCTGCATTACCTTTTCTGAAACCAAAACGAAGTAGATATTTGTCCAGTCCTGCATACCATGCCCTTGGTGCTTGTTTTAGTCCATACAGTGTCTTCTTTAATCTGCAAACCATGTTTTCATCATCTGTCAAAGGAAAACCATCAAGTTTCTCAATGTATACCTCTTCCTCTAGATCACCATTCAGGAATGCTAACTTCACATCCATGGATACACTTTAAAGTCTTTATGTGCAGCATAAGCAATAAATAGTCTCATAGCTTCCAATCTAACAACATGAGAAAATGTCTCCTCATAGTCTATACCTTCTTGTTGTGAGTAGCCTTTACAAACCAATCTAGCCTTGTTTCCTACCACTGTACCTTTCTCATTCATCTTGTTTCTGAAAACCCATTTAGTGTCAATCACATTTTTTTTCTTAGGTCTTGGAACTAATTCCCAAGTATTATTCTTCTTAATCTGCTCAAGTTCTTCTTCCATAGCTTCAGTCCAAGATTCATCTTTACATGCTTCATCAGTAGTCTTTGGTTCAACTTGAGAAATCAAACAAATCTCTTCTCTAGCATTAGATTTAGTCATTATACCTTTACCTGTATCACCAATAATCTGATCTTCAGGATGGTTCTTCTTAACATACCTCGGTGTCTTATGTGGCTCAGTATCTTCAATTTGTTCATCTTCACCTTCATTTTTAGTCATCAGAGGTTCATTCTCAATCATCAAAGGTTCTTCAGGTTTTGTAGTAACTTCTTTTGTTTCCGTAATCCGATCACAGTCATACATTCTTTCCTGAATTTGGAACTTTTCATCTATCTTCACATTGGCGCTTTCAATCAACTTTCTTAATCTTAGATTAAAACATTTGTATGCTTTGCTTTTAGTATAATAACCAAGAAAGATTCCTTCATCACTTCTAGCATCAAATTTTCCAATCTCATCATCTCTTCTGATATAACATTTACTTCCAAATATTCTAAAGTGTTTCACGGTAGGTGTATGATCGAACCATAATTCATAAGGAGTCTTACTTGTACCTTCTCTAATTTGAATTCTATTCAGTGTGTACACAGTAGTCCCAACTGCTTCTCTCCAGTGAACATGTGATACATTTCCTTCCAGCAATATAGTCCTTGCAGCATCTAATATAGTTTTGTTTCTTCGCTCTACTATCCCATTTTGTTGTGGAGTTCCAGGGGTTGAAGTTTGTCTGTGTATTCCATTCTCTTCACAGTATGTATTGAATAGTTCTAAAGTAAACTCTCCTCCTCTGTCTGATCTCAAACATTTCATCTTTAAACCAGATTCATTCTCAACTTTTGCCTTGAATATCTTGAATTTTTCAAATGCCTCCGATTTCTCTGTCAGATATGTAACCCACACAATTCTAGAAAAGTCATCAACAAAAAGTATAAAATACCTTTCACCATAGTATGATCTTGTTCTTGTAGGACCACACAGATATGTATGCACCAGATCCAACTTTCCTTTTGCAGAATAGGCCTTGCTCTTGAAAGTGCTTCTAGTTTGTTTCCTCGTGACACATTCTCTACACATAGTGTTAGACAGCTTCACAATTCTAGGTATATCTCTTACTGCTTTTTTCATACTTGCCTTCACAATGTTATCAAAATTAACATGACAAAATCTTATGTGCCATAACCAACTATCATCAACTTTAGCAATAAAACAAGTAGCTTTAGATGTGTTAAGTTCAAATACATTACCTCTGGATTTAGAACCAGATGCTATCAAGTCTCCTATCTTACTCTTGATACAACATTTCCCATTAATGAAATTTAACTGATAACCCTTGTCCACTAGCTGTCTAACACTCAACAAGTAGTTATGTTTAAGTCCATCAACAAGTAATACATTGTCAGTGTTAGTCTTTCCATCCAAATAAATAGATCCAACTCCAATAATAAGTTTAGGAGTATTTTCACCAAATCTGACAACACCACCATCATGTTTCTTCAAACTCACAAACTTATTCCTATATCCAATCATATGGTGTGAACATCCAATATCTATAACACATTCAAATTTCTTTTCAACTTGGGATACTAGGGCTTTTTCCTCATGTATAGGTGCATCATCTTTAATAGCAATGAATCCAATCTCATCAAAGTTATCATCCTCATCATCGGATATTTCCTCACTAGCATAATAACATTCCTTATCTTTTAAGAACTTACACTTGAAAAACTTAGGTTTGTGTTTTGGGATACTTGTAGGACATCTAGATGCAAAATGACCAATCTTATTACATGAAAAACATTTCAAAGGTAATTTGCCTTCAAATTTACCCTTACCTCTCTTTTCTCTTCTGGAAATCAATGCCACAACTTCATCTAGCTTTCTTTCTTCTTCCTGTATTTGTTCCCATTCATCACCATAAGCTCCAAGTTCTTCTCTTAGATCACTACTGCTTGCATTTCCAGATAAGGTCTTCTTGTTCTTGTGCACAGTTGCCTTGAATGCTGACTCTAACCTAGGTAAAGTGTCTCCCAATTTTGTGGCCTTGAATGTAGTAAACTTGCCAATCAGCATCTCTCTGGTGAAGTTTGGTGTCAAAGGTATGATCTCCTCTATAGCCTGTACTTTGGTTCTATATGCAGGTGTCAAAGATCTAAGAATCTTTGCAATTAATTCTTGCTCGCTGTAAGTACCTCCAGAGTTCCTACTAGCAGTAACTACCTCAGTAATTCTTTGTGCATATGCTCTGACATTCTCATCTTCTCTCATCTTCAGTGATTCCATCTTTGTTTTCTAGTTCTGTAACTTCACTTGTTTTGTAAATTTGTCTCTAACATATAATGCTTTCAGTCTTGTCCAGATGTCATGTGCAGAGTCCAAGTCCTTCACTTCAGTGAATTCTCCTTCAGATAGGGCACTGATCAGAGATTCCCTTGCAACCATATTGTAGGAAAATAGTTTCTTTTCATCTTTAGTAGCCTTTTCCAGCTCATCTTCAGTCGCTATTGCTACATTCTTCTTTGTGATCATCCAGTACTCAATTCCCAGACATAGCAAATGTGTTCTCATCTTGTTCTGCCAACTGTCAAAGTTTTCAAGATCAAACTTTAGACTATCCTTCCTATAGTAAGTCATCTTCAGGATCACCTCAAGCTATTAAAATTTCTGTCTGAGGACCAGTGGCTCTGATACCAATTGTTAGGAATAATAGTCCATAAGACAACTAAGAGGGGGGGTGAATCAGTTGTGCAATAGATTATTAAACTTTAAACTTTATGAACCATAACATCAAAAGTAAATAACATAGTAATTTCTAATACCATAACACAAGGTTTGTTGTTGAGGAAACCCTATTAAAGTTAAAACCCCGGTGGGAATTAACACCCAAAAAATAATGTACTGAGAGCATAGTATCCCTGTTAAAAGATATTAGCCCTGTTAGGAGCTTGTTATTACATTTCAATAAACAGTCCCTGTTAGGAGACAGACCCTATTAGGAGTCAATGAAAGTAGTAGGCTCACTACCCAAAGAAGGTTAAATCCACCCTCAAGGATTCACAATCCACATCAAGTGTATACAACAAATACACAATCCATTGAATTGTCTGATAGCAACTGTCTTTGCTTGGTCAGTTCTAATGAAGTACCAACTCTGCTCTCTATCCAGCAGTCAAGCTTCACAACTTCATAGATCTCTGCTTTTTTCTTTCTCTACCATGCTTTTCACAAATGAAAAGATCACTCATATATACCCTCTTACAATAACCCATTAGGTCAGCCAGTTAAGCTTTCCTAATACACAATTAACTAGGTCGGCCAATTAAGGCTTCCCATCATACAAATAATTACATAATCCCTTGCTAAGATACACATGGTACCTATAACAAGTATACAATATTTACAATTCATTACAAATACTTCCAGATCCGCAATCCAAGCTTAGAATTAATTTCCACATGTTACAAGTTTGAAGTCGACCAAGAAATAAGTCTTCTCTAGAACACATGCCACAACTGACATCATCAGTACCCAAACAGAAATCAAACTCAACCCATTTCACCATCATATGTCGGCTCTCCATCAGTAAGATCACAAGTTATGAAACATCTTCCTCAGCAAGATATGCCCAAAACACAAAGACCTTCTCTGTCCAGAATCACAGTCACAGTCCAGAAAAATAGTCTTTACTAAAACAGCTGTAACATCCATGATATGAAACATAAAGTAAAGCGGCCTTAGATGCAAGGTAAAAACTCAATCTTCTACTTAAATCCAACTTTTCTCATTCTGGTTCATCTGTACAGTGTACGTACACACCTTCCAGTCAAGTAACTAGTTTGTCTTCTTTCACAGAAATATATGTTGACAACAGTGACAAAACATGAGTATCAACAACATGATTAGTACCAAAAACTAATATCATCCAACAATAAGAATGTGCACATTAATAAAGAACCAAACTTACATGTTTTAGATCGAGCTAATCTAATTGTTCTAATTTTTTCTTCCAGTTATTTCAATAGTAGCTCAGCTAGGTCTAGTTGCACGCCTTTCTTTACTATCTTGTATGCAGTGTTGACAGCTCCACAAGCAACAATGTTCATTCTTCTTGATTGAAAGATCTTGTATCCAATCACATATACACTGAATTTCATTCCATGGTCAATGATTGAATTGACTTTCAGACCTTTGTCATCCCATTTGGCTCCAGTTATCTTTTCAATATCTGGGCATCCAGGGTGTCTTAGGGATTTTTCCTTCTCGGTGATGGGGTATCCAGTTAGTATGTGAATCACATCCTTTATGATTGGATTGGGTTCATCTAACCACATATTTTTGTCATGCACTTGGCTGAGCATAATGTTTATCCATTCTATTTTGAATTCTTTCAGGAATAGTAGGGCATTGGTTAACCCTTTCACTTCAATGTGCTTGTACTCGTCCTTTAGGTTTCCATCCTTGCATAGCTTCTGATAATCTTCTTCAAGCTCAACATCTCCAATCTCTGTAACTTTGCAGTGAATGTATGCATGGATGTTTTTGACCAGTAAAACCCTAGGTTGGATACTTGAGAATGCTCCCTTATCGTTAGGTTGAGCAACAACCTCAGGGCAAAACTTGTAGTTTGGTTCCTCACAGGATGAGTTCTTGATAAGAATGAACTTCTTTTCCTTTTTCATCTTGATCTTTGAGGTTCATGAAGTCATTTATTTTATTCATTAAATTAGGGCTTCTTCACAAAATAACATGTTAGCTTGGTAAGTCTAGATACTCACTAGATGTTTTCTATGAATGCTTGAAATTTGTTGAAGTAGCTTTCAAGGTGTTGTGAATTGCTCTACAATGTTGTCACTCTGAATCACTCTTCTTCGCTCTACAAATTTATCTTTAAGGCTAGGTGAACGAATGAGTTCATGTTTCCCTTTTTATATAAAAATATACCCTAAGTGATGCATTAAATGCTTCACCTACTACTCGATTGACAAAATGTAGATGCTCGGTTAACACACCAAAGTCTTCAGCTCGATGAGTATACAATACTTGGTACAAAGTGTCAACTTTGTTGTCTTCCACATGTTTACCAATGATGGTCAGTATATAGTGTCAACTCGGTTCTTTTTCACATGTACACCGACGTGCAGTTTATGTTAGGTTTATATTGACCGAACAGACTAGATTCACAAAACATAACATGCAATACCATAGTGCATCTTCATTCATGCTAATTTGGCATATTCTTAATGAATATAGGAACTGATGTAAAATACATCTTTGTAGAGTACAATTCTATACTTACTTGTATTTCTTAGGTGGGGGTGGTGGAATCACCTGATCCATTAGATGAGGTGTCACCAACTGTAGTGCTTGGTCTAGCATTATCATTGTTTAAAGCTCTCTTCCACGTTTGATTTCTCAATCTCCTGATGTCTTCAATAGTATTTCCATTTGCAAAAATGCTTGACTCTGTCACTCGGTCTCTGCAGTCCTTTCTTAAGTGATCGACCTTATGACAGTGTAAGCATGTCATTCTAGGGTTAGTCTAATATCTAGATCTTCTTATCCATTTCCTCATACAGTTAGTAGCTATATGTCCATATCTACCACATGTTGTTCAATTTACCCAAGTGTTGTAATCCCAAACATATGTACTACCGACTCTTCTTGGTTGATATGCATTTTCTTGTTCTTTGGGTTTCCATACTTGATTTATCCTTTTCTTGCATTCATGAAATGTGTGGTCATGCATGTTTCAAGTAGAACAATGTTTTTCCACGTAAGATTTCTTCTTTGGAATTTTCAGCTTAGATCTGCATTCGTGTGCTTTGTGTCCAAGCTTGTTACAGTTATAACAATTACCTATGAATGTAGAAGTAGTTTTAGGAATACCTTTTTCTTTGCTCTTGCAAACATTTTCAATGTGGTCTGGTTTTCCACACTTACTACATGAACACTTCTTTGGTGTTATATTTGTGTAGACATTCCTTTGATCAGCTCAGTTTGATGATTCTCCATGCTTGGTATACCCTAAACCAGTATTGTTGTTAAGTCTTCTTTGTCCATTTAGAAATTCATCCATTCTTTTTGTACTATCTTCAACTTTCTTGATCATATCATTATGTTGTTGTTGAATCTTTGCTTCATGCTTTAGTTTCTCATTTTCTTCTTTTAGTTCACCAATAACTTCCAATTTTCCAATAAGTTCCATGTTCACTCAGTTGGCCTCATGACTCATAGAACTATTTGATTGGTGATCTTAATGTGATGTTCAGTAAGTCTCTGTATCTTAGATTCTTTCTCTTGCAACTTTTCGGTAATCTTTCTTCTATCGTCAATAGCCAAAGTTCTTTATTGTTCAGCTTGTCTTGCATTATTCATAACATCAATCATTCTTACCATTTGTGTCTCTTGACTGATCTCTAGTACTTTCACTTGTTCAGTCAGATGTTGATTGATTTCATTGAGATCTATAATGGTTCCTTCAAATGTGTCAGATGTACTAGCAGAACCAGATCCAGATGAATCAAATAGGTCAAGTATCTCTTTTTCATGACAGTTAGTTTCATTGTAGCAATATGCCATGACTTTTCTTTCAACCAATAACTCTTTCATTTTGTTTCTTGCCTCTTTGTATTTCTCAAAGAAAATCTGTATGTGCAACTTCTGATTCTCAATATTTTTATCAAGCTTATACCTTTCCATTGTAAGATAGTTTCTCTCAAATGATTAAACTTTTCCAAAATAAGAGAACTAGCTCTGATACCAATTGTTGGAATAATGGAAGGGTGTGTGCTAAGAGGGGAGGGGTGAATCAGTACCCTTAAAAACTTTTATCACTTAATCTTTAGTACTCATTACTTGCATAATCAACCATTGTAGCTTTTCTACTTCATGCATGCAATATCAAAGCATAAATGTAAATGCATGTAAACAATCATGAAACTCATTTACACATGACACAAGTATTTGATAACATAGAAAGGTAAAAACTACAGTGGGGATGAAACCCACAAAGCTTCACTATCTGCAGAATGGAAGGTGCATGTTAGGGCTAAAAGTTGTGATCAATTCTTATTATCTTACCCTGTTAGGAGTAACATGTCAGACTTTTTTTTGATTAAGGTAAAAATAGGTTTTGAAAGGTACCCAAAACCATTTACATATTAGAGCAAAAGATAAACAACCACAACCCTTACAAACATCAAAATCCTGCTAAACATCAGTAAGCAAGACCCTATTCAACCCCAAAAACCCAAAAAAGACCCAAAAAGCAGCCAAAAAAAGTTACCAGCACAAATTCTAGGAAAACTACCAGCACAAAACAAAAAACATGTCAAACTTGTTAAGTCTACTCGGTTAAGATATTTTAGCAACACAATGTATGTGTGCACTTGGTTAAGAGATTTACATAAAGACTGTTAAGTCCATGTTGATGGGACTTCGTGACTAGGTCTGCCAATAGAGGTAAGTTGTCACCGGGTACCGAGGTACCGGCCAACTTCGCCTGTAAAGGTTGTCCAGGGAAATGAGATTCCCCAGGCCTCCAAGCACGTGAGAGTTGGGTCTTGACAGTGCAGGGCTCAGTTGGGAGATGTGACTATTTTGTTTGAGGGGGATAGCTGGTTATCTTCAACTCATCTTCTCCGAGGATTCAAGTGAGTGGGGTTTCCTGAAAGTGCGCATTCATTTTACAAATAAACTTCAAAAGATACTGCAAAGTTAGAAAGATTTCATTTACCTATAGTTATACTAAACATTCAAAACATCAACAATGCTCTAACACACTACACTAAATACCAAATAAATATACAACCATCAGTTCATATTTTATCGGTAGCAAAGGAAAGGAGGTTGTTAATCTACTTTAAGTATCAGAGCAAAGGACATGAAGAACACAAAGCATAAAATACCGTTAACCCAAAAAATAGAATGCTAACAACATCGTCGAGAGAACTCTTCCTTTCTAATTAACATCTTTTCCAGCAAGCACTGGTGCGTGGTACAATGGTGGCTCCAGGGGAGCATCTAACTACTGAAAGCTTAGAAACTATGGAGCATTGAGCTCTGCAACTAAGAATTGAGAAAACCAAATTGCTATTAACTATGGACTGCAAAATCATCAATTTCGTCGGCCCTTGGAATGAGGTCGAACTTATTATTTATACACATCACTTGACCTAAACCTAAACCTTACTTATTTTACACTTTACAATATAATATTACTTTTGGTGGCTAGTACTACCTGCACCACATTACAAAAGACCTCGAGATGGAGAAGGTCTGACTTGTTAGAAGAATAAGACAAAAAAAGCAGAGTGGAAGAATTGGCCTCGAGAAGAGAACCAGGAGGAGAAAGAAAAAATTTGATCCCCAGGGATCGAGGCTACATGCCTCATAAATGGGAAAGTGGCACCCTATTTTCGATGTGCTAGGTGTAACATTGAAGTGGTGCCTTGGGAATATCATCTGTCAGAAAACCTCTTATCGATTTAAAATGCATTGTTGCAGTTACCTGTCCTCTAACAACCTTTATTGACTATCTTGAAAGTGACCAGTCGGCCTTGGGAACCAGGACATGGGTCACTTAAAGAATATAAAAATGTGGGATCTGGAATTTCGGGATCTGGGAACCCGCGTTCCAAAAGAATGAATGAATACAAAAACACATCTTCCGTTGAACATCTCCAAAATCAGGAGGGCTTTATTGCTCCTTATGATTTTTCCCAAGCCTCTAACACTTGGCCTATTCTTTCTTCATCTATATCTTTGATGTTATCCCAACTACTTTGAACAACCTCCAATGCCTCTTGAACATCCTCGGCCCCACTCCGGAGTTCATCTACCATTTTGATGGCATCATGTGATATGATCATCATCTTGGACAATCTAGATAGCCTGCCCTGGTCAAAATCTCTGGCAGGTGGATATAGGGACTCCATCTGCTCATCAAACTTGCTGAGGACGTAGTCCTCTAGGGTACATATCCCAGTGGTGAAGGGATCGACTTGTGATACTCCGACCATGAATTCTTTAAATAGACCCAAGGGGTATTGGGTAGCTGTCACTTTTTCTTTTAGGGCCTTAACCAGTTCCTTGCATACCTCACCCCTGAGGACAAGTGTGGAGTACTGGGCCTGGAGGGAATCATATGATTCGTCTCCCAAAATTCTAGACTCTGTGGCGACTTCTTCACTGATGTTACAGATCTCTTCTAGCCTGGCCTTCCATTTTTCATACTTGGCTAGATCTTGCTCCCATATAATAGCGGAACCCCTTGCCTGGTTGAGGAGAAAATCAACCTGATAAAGGCTGGGAGGGATGCTACCAGAAATTGTCTCATCACAATCACCTGCTCAGCTGCCCACCCATCCACAGCTTGCGCTTTTCTTTTCATGATCCGCAGAGAATCCATGTCACCTTGTGCAAGAGGCAATCCGGAAGAAAGGGTTTTGGGGTGGACCTTGGCCAACGACTGTGTGAGTTCTGCCAGAAGTGTGAGGAGATTGGCATTTGTTTCTCTTTCTTCTTGTAGCTTCTGGCCCTGTTTAAGGTATCTGGCCTCTATTGCCTTGGTGGCTTCTTTCACCAAGTCCAGCTCACCTTGCTTATCTCTCCTCCCCAATTCTACCTCTATTATGTTGTAGTCTTCGGGCCTTACAACCACCGTGTTTGCATTTGATGGGGGTGTTGCGATAATCACAATGACACTACCTGTTGGGTTAGTTCAGAGAGTATGGACTACCCGTGCCTTCTTGGGCTTCTTAGCCTCTACATTCTTAGCCATCATTTTTGCTAATGAGAGCATAGCACCTAAGGTTGTTGTCGGGGCCTTCCTTTTCCTTGACTTGACCAGCCATTGGGGTGGCTGGGGTGGCCTTGCTATCAATACCTGTTCATCAGGATTCCTTTCATAATCTGGTGGCGCGTTCCTAGAATGCACATTATCTTCAGGTTCTTTTTCTTGATCTTGTTCTACTTCCTTTTCTTGTTCTCGCTCCTCTTCTCGTTCTCTGGAACCTTCAATATTTTCCACCATGCTGGCATCTTCTGTAGTATTATCTGGGATCTTTTCCCCGGTCTCAATCTCATCTGTGTTTTTAGGGACTTCATCTTTCCTGGTGTCAGTTGCTTCTTCATTTTCCTTATCCAGGACTTCTTGGTCCATATTCTGTTGCTGCTCCTAGGCCACATTGGCCTCTTCTATTAGGACATTTTCCTCCACCTGGACATCTTCTCGAGGTGGGTGAGGTCTTTGGCCAAAGTTTAACAAGGCAACCATTGTTACTACCTCACCAAAAGTGCTTCGGGACAATTGGTCACCCAGAGTTACCAAAGGTGTTTGGAGCATGATGATCAAGGGTACGACTGATTCCACAGGTCTAGGTTCTCTGATCATCGATTACTTATCTGTGTGTTTCCTTGGTGTGTTCTTGGTCTCCTAGACCGGTATTCTTTCCTGCTCAGGTTCTGTTTGTGCTTCTTCCCAAGCCTCCTACTCTGGTGTTTCTTTCTCTTCCAAGATTTCTTTCTTTATAGGGGCCTCTTCTTTGTCCTGAGCTACAATTTCTTCCACCGCATGGCTAATACCTTGCTGAATCTCCAACAGCTCCTCCACCAAGAAGGTGTCTTCAAAATCGTCATGCGGGGGCGAGGAGTCAGAAATATCTTCTAGTTCGGGAGAGTCCAAACTTACATCTACTGGGGGCATCTCTGGCATGCTGGCGGTGGTAGTTGCGATTGGTGTGGGGGTCACCGTTTTCTTCTTATTTCTTATAAGGGAAGCCTTGGTTTCCAGAATGCTAGTAGACTCTGTCTCAGTGAAAGTCTATTTTCTCATCATGACTGCCAACGAGGGGGATCCCACCGGGCGAGCGGATGCCAGTTGAGTTATAGGGAGACCGGAAAATACCTACATGCTTAGTTGTTGATTGGTCAGCTTTGCCGACTCCATTTTTTGATGCAGGTGGGCCATCAAAAGTGTAAAAACCTGGGGAGGTGCCTTGGGAACTAGGGCACCCTCTTTCTCTTTTCCTCTACTCATGCTTGCTTCAGTGGCCACAACCGATGAAGAAGGTCCGACGCTGGCTGAAGAGGGGATGGTCTTCTTGACTGTTGATTTCTTTCAGGTGCTTTTGGGACACACCTGGGCAAAGTACCGGTGACTTGCATCCAAAATGGGGTGGCATACCCCTTCAATTGTTAGATCCTCCAAGGCAGCCCAATCCACCAGAGGGAGATCCTGTTTATCCAGCCCTTGTCCTTTGTATGCTAGATCCTCTAGCGGCCTGTCATCTTTAAATCCCTTCGGGAAGGTCTGAAGGTTCAGGGCTTTCATGAGCCCCTTGCTCATCTGTGTGTGTCGTCGGGCCCAAAGGTCAAAACTGTCCTGGCAGTCTGCCCAAAAGTCTTCAATGTCTGCTTCATGGGGTGGGACGCCCGAGGTAGTGTTGTGGCAATCTTACAGTGGGGATCATAATTTTTATGGGTGTGGTGGAATTACACTAGCCCTAATCTCTTTAGTTCATTGTCTGCCTCCCTAGCTGCAGCGAGGCTGCATGTATAATTCCCACAAGAGAAAGGGAATGAGACGTTGATGACATTCTTCAACATGAAGAAGGCGTGTAGATCCAGGATCTGCCTACAAAACTCTAAAAGAATAATTATGTCCCTACAATATCGGGGAAGAAGATAGGGCTTCCCATTGAATCCTATCACCCTAATGTAGGTGTGATGCTAGAACTGAATAAAATACTGGTCATAGGAGCTGACCAGATTCATCGCCACCTGTGATAATCTGTACTCAGAATCCCAGGTAAGGGTTAAGATATTATGGTAAATGAATGCGTCATTTACCTGACAGAAGTTTAGGAAATTGAGCTCCCATTGTAATTGAGGATAATGATCCCATGGTGTGACCTGCCCTAGACCATTTCTAAGTTCCCTAGCTATTCCCAAACCTGGAAAAGCTGGCCTTTGTTGTGCTAATACCCACAACACATACAATATCATGTAAAATTGGAAATTCTGGACAACCATCTTCATTTATGTATCCATATGATTAGCTATAATAGCTTCCCAGTTGAAGGTCCGGTTGTGGGTTGTGATGCGGTATAGAAAATAGCACATCCATGCCAAGAATTCCTGGGTGTGGGGCCATCCAAAGATCCTGCATAGAAATATTATACCCGCCTGGATAGGCTCTTTGAAATCCCTACATGGACTTTCCAACTTTATTCATTTGTGGTCTTGCTTTGGAGACTTCAGCCACTGACTGTTGAGGTGTTGCCGGGAAATGCCTTCGGCCTCGCCGAATTCCTCCAATGAGTTGGCCCTGGTGATGATGGCGGACCCTTTGAACTGAGGAATCCCCAATCTGGAAGCAAAAGTTGGAGCATCCAAGGTGACGATTGTGGCAGGGTATTGTAGTGGTCAGGGATCCAGAAGTAGAACTGTGTGAGTAGGTGCATTATATAGTATTTCCAGCTACTTTATTAATTCTGGCGACTGCACCAAACATGGAAATTTTGTAGCCTTTATGATGTCGGAGGCGGCCAAGCAAGTGGCCATTTTGTCTCCTTTGGCCTTTAACCTATAAATGGTCTATATCAGACCTTGCAATTCGGCCCAAGTTCTAGGGTCCGTATCTGTTATTTCCTGGACCTTGGAGTCCACTTTGGACCTCGCAATAGTTCCCTCCTTTGGATATTTGGAGGTTAAAGGCAGCTTTACTAACATTCTCTCCATTTTGGACTTCATAGCTGCTCGGGTATAAGTGGTAGGTAGTTCCAGACTGTCAAGAGGGGAAATGATGTCATACATCTTTGATCAATCTATCCGCAACCTGCAATACTTGAGAACCGTCAAGACATATATATATATAAAAGTTATAACTCCGGGAGATTCTTCACCAACCCGCACCTGTCAAACAAGCATTAGTACATATATCAAAAGTTGCAGGGTATCTAGAATGAACATGACTTAGCATTCTGTAGTGTGTTAACAAGGTGGCAGGAAGAAGCGGAAGACAAGGTCTTGCTGGAGGTCCGGAGTCTGGACAAACTAGTCATTACCGATGTGACTAGAAATAAACTATACTTTGGTCGACATGTGTTGGCACGTGGTGGGGTGACACGGGGGAATTAAATTCCAGATGGGACATGGTTTGAATTCCCACTCATGGGAAATTAATCCCACCATTAAGGTGATTAAGATGGAGGAGAGAGAAAGCCGCCATGGCTCAAACTAGCGAGATGTCGAGTTCAAACTATGGTGATTCCATCTCGACAAGCTCGGTCTTAAGAAGCAAGATGCATGACAGAGCATGAGGAAGTCACAAGCTCAAAAGGATATACATAATATATACACAAAGAATACAGTAGGGTCAAGGGATGAAGCATATATACATATGATATATAGAAATATACATCATTTACAAATTTTTACATAGATATAAACAACATTAACCCATGCACAGAAGCTACCCTAAGATAATATACAAAATGTACACTAATCTACAGCTACGCAAAGGGTAGACAACCCTTTGACAGAGCCAACCCACCAATGGGTGGCAAACCAAAAGCAAAAGATGCAGAAAATAGAACCACAAGCCAGAACAAAACATAACCAAAAACCAAAAGAATGAAGGCAGGAACCAGAGGACCTACTGGAAATCCAAAGAATGGCAAGGAGAGAAGGCACTAGGACCTCCCTACAATGGCTTCAACCTTCAACGATCACAAACAGTCACCAAAAATCAACTCATAATTATCCACTAAGCTCAGAGTAATTCGCACTTAATTGCACTTCAAATCGCCAAGGAATCGCTCTGAAAGCTCTAAGTGTTTTAATCACTGTAACTGTGAAAGTAACATGTAATTTCTATTTATACCCAAGGTAAAAAGCAAGTTAACTTCTTTCCCGTGGTCTCTAGAATAAGAAAACCTCTAGAGTTCAGGCCTGGGGATTCCATGTAACCATACCTCTTTGCGAGGAAGAGACATTGTGGTGGGGAGTCCCAGAGTCCAGAATCCAGCTCTGGAAAAGAAACAACCAACTCCAGGACTGGGTCCCGGAGACACTAAAGACAAAAGAAAAATAAGACAAACCTCATGGGAAGGAAAACCCAGAGAAGAAAACAACAAAAAAAAAGACAGGAAACAAGGCAAGAGCCAGAAGCGAAAAGAGGGGACCCAACATTTTTCACACAAAATGTAGGGACGGGTATGCAGGGCATAACAAATGGTGACTATCTGGGATGAATGCCTTAGCACATTTGAGAACCACAGAATCTCTGGTTAGCAAAACTGGAACCAATCATTACTCAGAGCATCCTGTTTGTAAGGCGTGAAGCGTCTGAGAAGATCTGGCTCATACATGATTTAATCCTTGGTCTTTTTTCAGTTGTGAAGTGTGTGCTTGAAAGAGAATCAAGCCGATGACCTTTGGGAGAAGCGGAGAGGAGGCACTAAATATATCAATCCAAAGTCATCAAATTTGTATGTTTCTCCCGGATACTAGAGTTTTCGTCCCATCTTTTCTTTCCTTGTTATTTTTTTATTTTATAGATGGGAGGGAAGTAATTCTTTCACCATTAAGCTTGAGCTTGGCTAAATTTAATGGCGGTACTTCTTTCACCCTTCCATCCACCTTAATTTGTTAAATGGGGAAGGAAAACTCCAGACCTGGAAAGAATTTTAAAAGTTCAGACTTGGGCCAACAAACTAGTGCGATCGATCTACCCTCGGTGAGTCTGATCACTTGTTCCTCTTAATTTTGATTGAAATGATTACCAGACTTCCAGGGATAAATCTGATGAAGATTACTCATAGACTACTACCAGACTCACATAATACCTCCGGAGACCGAACCAATTCCATCATGCTAACAATAGATTCTGAATTCAACATAAATACGGAAGGCACCGTTCCAGAGACTAGATGTCATGCGAGGCATACCAGCCTACAAAAGGGGAGCAAAACACTGGAAACCCGGAAAAGAAAGAACAAATTCGAAAGCAAAACAAAAGGAAAGAGGGCAGTCCCAGAGGACCACCAGCAAAACTATTTACAAGACAAGGCACCTCAAATGGGGCACTGGGAAAGAAATATTTACAAGCAAGAATATTCACATATAGTACAACTCCAGATAAATCTGCCTCACTTGAAACAATGCTTGAGGAACTGTCCATTGACGGGCAATGGGACGGATTCTCCAGTCATGGTATTGAGGCAATAGGTATTTGCCCCATAGATTTCTGAGATCAAATATGGTCTGAGCCAGAGCCTTTGGAACTTAGTGTGTTTTCCTTTCTTTTCTTGGGCTTAATCCCACAAGAGGACCAAGTCTGAAATATGAAAGGCTTTATACTGGGCTCTCCAGTCAAACCATCGTTTCACCACTGCTTGGTGACACACAAAATGTTTGAGGGCTACGTCTCTTTGTTCCTCCATTCGCACCAGATTCAAGAGCCGAACCTCCACAATGTTATCCCAATTGCTGAATTCCTACATGAACTATAAAACCAAGATTTGTAAGTTAATGGGGAACACTGGGTTCTAGCCGTAAACTAGATGGAATGGGGATGTCCCTAGGGCAGCCTTAATTCAAATGCAATCTTCCCAAAGGGCGAATCTCATATTTTGGTGTCAATCCCGAGGATTCTGTTCTAACAAGTGTTTGATCACTTCAAGCAAATTTTTGTTAGTTGATTCAGCAACACCATTCCTCTGGGGATAATAGTTGCTGGAGAACTTCAGAGTGATCTTCCAGTCATAGGTCCATTCTAGTATTTGTGCCAAAAAAAATGTCAGACCATTGTCACACACTATAGCAAAAGGCATTCCAAATCTCGTGACGATGTTTTCTTCTAGGAATTTGATAACTACGTCTATCGTGTTGTTTTTACAAGGTATGGATTCAGACCACTGGGTGTAGTAATCGATAGCAGTTAGGATGTATTGGTGGTTGGCTGATGAGTAGGGGTTGATTTCCCCGATAAAGCCAAATGCCCATTGGGGAAAAGGTCTAGCTTCAAAAACTGGCTGCAAAGGCATGGTCGAGTTACGCTCACATGTGTCATGGTTTGGCAAGTATGGCACTTTTAGACGTGAGTGTAGACATCTTTAAAGATACATGGCCAATAGTATCTAGCCTGAAGGATCTGATGAGCAGTGGCATCCGCTGAGCCATGCCCAGTTCCAAACTACCCGTGGAATTCTTCAATTATTTTTGCAGCTTGAACCCTATTGATGCATTGAAGGTACACTCCCTCATAATTCCTATAGAAAAGCATGGAGTTTTTTATCACGAAGTGTGTGCTTTTCAACCGCAGACATGATGTTTGTTGGGAGGAAACCCCTTTGGGTATCTATTATTTAACAACAAGTACATCTGTGTACCATGGATCCCAAGTGATGGACTCCACTGTGTATGTCTGACATTCAATGTGGGGAGTCTCTTCTGCCATCGCTCTACATAGTCCCTGGCCTCGGACTATTTTCATGGGTTGAATTTCCAAATCATATTCCTGGAGGATGGCCATCAATTTCCCCCGTCTTTCACCTAATTCACTCTGCATCAGCAGATATTTCACCTCCTAGTGCGGGATGATGGCATGCACCTTGCTCCAGAGAATGTAATGCCAGAATTTCTTCACGGCGTGGACAAGAGCAAAGGCCTACTTTTCCAGAGATGAATACTGGACTTCGGCATTCTTGAAGGAGGAGCTCATGAAATATATTGGTCGTTCTTCCCCTTCGACCTTTTGGGTCAACACTAACACGACAAAATGCGGCAAAGCAAATGAATAAATGTAGAAAGGGAGGGAGTAGTCTGGACTAGCCAGAACTAGTGCCTCTATTATCGTTTTCTTGATCTGGGTGAATGCATGCTTTGCTTCATGATTCCACTCAATTTTGGTATCCTTCTTCATCATCTCATTGAGTGGCTTTACGATCTCAGCGAATCTAGTAATGAACCGCCGGACAAAGTTGATCTTCCAAAGAAAGATATCATTTCCTTCTTGCTGTCGGGCATTTGCAGGTTTAGCAGTGCTTCAACTCTCTCAGGGTCAATGGATATGCCCTTCTCAGAGACAATATGCCTGAGAAACTTCCCTTCAGTGACCTTGAATATGTATTTCTTAGGGTTAAGGGATATTCCATACCGGTGACACCTCTCACAAATCTAGGCGAGGTGGGCGGAATGATCACACCTGTCCCAAGAAAAGACAATCAAATCATCCATGTAGATGATTATACACCGGTTCACAAGGCCCTCGAACACAATGTCCATGGCCTTCTAAAATGTAGCCCCTACATTAATCAAGCCAAAGGGCATTCTCTGGTAGCCAAACATTCCCCACTTGGTGGTAAATGTTGTTTTGTCTCTATCCTCATATTTAACCATGACTTGGTTATATCCAGAGTACCCGTCCAAGAAAGACATCATTTGGGATTCGTTCACTATCTACAACACCTCATCTAACGAGGGGAGAGGGTGATTATCTTTCTTGGAGGCCTTGTTCAAAATTTGAAAATCCACGCAAAGGCAGATCTCGCCACTCTTCTTCCTCATAGGGATGAGGTTGGCAACCCACGTAGTATGCTGGATTGGAAAGATTATCTGGGTTGACAATATTTTTTGCACCTCCTGATGAGTCAAAGGCTCGATCAATGGGTTGACAAGTCGTTTCTTTTTCTAGAAAGGCTTAGCATCAAATTTAAGTGGGATAATATGAGTCATGATGGATGTGTCATATGTCTTCAAATCTTCATACCCCTATGCTATCACATCTATGTATTCTCGAAGAACCGCGAGAATATTCTCCTTCTCAGGGGAGCAGGAGGTGTCGATGTGTATCATTTTCTCTTCATCAGGCTGGCCGATATTCACTTTCTCAAATTTTCCTCCCTCAGAGGAGGATGATATATTTTCCCAGCCCCGAGGGTATGATATATCTTCATCACCTTGTCTAGTATCATCATGATCTCTTTCTTCCACTATCTGGTCCTCAAAGACACCAATGTTGGCCATGAAGGCTAGGATATGTTGATCATCCTCAAAGACCTAAAAATGGGTGACATTATTTGGAATGGACGGGGTGGGGATCATCTCAACAAAAAATCTCCAGAGTCGTGAGCCAGCAATGGGCTCAAGTGTACTGGCAGAAACAACAAGGGAATCTGGGACATAGTTCCATCTCTAGGGAATAAGATCGATGCCGAAGGCATCAAAATCCTCAATAAGGCTCCATGCCCGGTTGCAGTATAAGGCCAGCCTCTTATCGTGACAAGTGTATTGACTCCGGACTTGTTTGACAATCAACTCTGAATCACCCAGGGCCCAGAGGTGAGTGATTTATTTCCATAGGGAAAATACGAGTCCAAGGACCAAAGCCTCATACTCTATGATGTTGTTCATGTAGTTGAACTACAGCCTGTAGGAAGCAAGGAAGGATTTCCCCTACAGGTTGATTAATTCCACTCCGACTCCATAGCCTTGTTTGGATCGGGACCCATCGAACTTAAGGGTCCACAAATCATCATTTATCATCTGGGGTTGGGAAGACGAAGTGGTCTTTGGATTGTTTTTGGGAGGCTTGGGAGGATTTTCCTCCAGTGCTGGTGGTACATGGGTGAGGTTTACCTCCAGAGAAATTTCTAGTTGGGATTCCCAGATAAACGGTGCCGAAGGGGCACCATCAACAGAAGTACTGAGTCCCAGAGAATCGAATGTGTGTTCTTTCTCTAGAGGGCATTGATGTGTCAGGTAGCAACGGAAAGACAACGCTCACATTCTAATTCTGAATGTTTTTGGTAGTGCACCTAGCACCAAGTGCCGGATAAGAGTGTCGTGAGGGTCGCTGCGGCACCCTGAGAGTTAACCTCAACCCTCAATTTTTCTTTTAGGTCCTGGGTTCTCTGCAGAACTATGGGCTCCTCCCTGAGGGTGAAATCAAATGTTAGGATCTCAAGGGGTTGATACACCCTGGGGGAAGTCTCAGAGAATAAGACCTCATTCACCCTCCTGACTTTGGTGAGGACCTGTTTCATCCAGGGTTCACTTTCAACCCAGATTTTATTAGATTCTCCTTCCCAAGGGAGCCACAAGTGGGAAAAGTTGGTCGAGAAGTACCTGTTCAGGGACTTGGATCAATTATGACTTAGCAACATCCCATAAGTCTCTGGGATATCCACCACTTGGATATCGATTATGCTGGCTATCTTGGGGTCCTGGATAAGTTGAATCCAAACATTCTTTAGTTCACCCACCATTTTCACAGCAGTCTTATCCAATTGGCTCACTGCACTGTTAGATGGGGTGGGTCAAAATCTAAGCTTCTGGCATATGGACGAGGGCATGATATTTCCTAAATCCTTAGAATCTACTAAGAATTTGTGTATGTTTTTCCCTTGTATGTTCAGGCCTAGGAGGAAGGGAGGATCTTCAGTATTTTCCCAGAAGACAGCCACATTAGCATCCTTGAAAGAGACAATCTTGGGTGGGTGACTGACAGCTTCTGGGTTTCCCAAGAGTTTCAGAAGAGACTTCTTCTATTTATGACAGTTTAACAAAACCTCCATCAAGGTTATGGAGGTGGTGGTCTGTTCTAATGCCTTCGTAATGTCAAACCTTCCTCCCAGGAATTGGTGGTTTTCCTCGGCTGGGTCCTTGGCTTGGTTAGAGCTAGAACCTTTTGGAGGGACAGACTGGTCGGTTGTATTGTCTTGGGGAGGAGTATCCTTGGGAGGTGTTGGTGTATAAACTGGTCCTTTACCAGCCTAACTCTAAGTGTTGTAGGGAGTCCATGGGTTGGTGAAGGCATTGGCCTCAAAAGCCAAAATTGACTCATCAAAGAATCCATGTAGTTCATATTCTTCTTCATCTTCTCTGGCGGTCCCAAAGAAGACGGTCTCACAGGTGAATGCACCGTGAGTGGGCTCTTGCATAGGAGGCTTCGGGGGAGTAGGATCATATGCTTGTTGTCTGTCCAGCTGGGAAATCATGATGACTTTCTCCAGCATGGCACAATTTACCTCATTATGGGAGCCTATGTCATGCAATCTACACCAATTGGTCATGGGCTGGAAGTCTGCGACTAGCATGAAATGGGATGGTCCAGCACCGCTCTGATTGGTGTTTTGGTTTGGAGAGGGACCTCCGACATTGGTGTTGGTATTCCATTGATGTTGGTTGGGTTGGGGCCCATTGTTGAAATTTCTTCCTCTGGCATTATTGTTTCATTGGCCAAACAAAACATTTCCTCTCTGCGAATTTGAATTATGGGGTGCGTAGGACCCCGCCTTTAGTTGACCCATGTCCACAATCAACGTGGACAACATTCACCATATGGATTCAACCTCGGTAGTCAACTGGGTATTTGCATCATGGTGTGACTGTTGTTGTTGTTGGTTCCCTGGGAAAGTGGCAGCATTCACCAGAATCGAGGGCGACAATCCTCCAGCTGCGAATGACTGGAAGAAAGGCACTCTGAGTGGTTGTCTGTGGTTGTTACATTTGCTGCAGCTGGTTCCAGAGGAAAGATTCCAGACCCAGTATTATCTGGGTTTGTGATGGATATATGTACTGGGTCTGCTGGTCTATCAGCAGTGGTGGGGGATTCATGGCCATCATGAGAGATCCTATTGCCAGATCGGGGTTATATCTCCTAACATAAGAAGTTCCACCAGGGATCATGTTGAATGGCATGCTCTGCCCAATCTTGCCCGGGGATTTGTTAAGGTCATGGGATAGTTCTAAGGCTAGGTTGTAAACCTTCACCAAAGTATCTTGGTCGCCCGGGGGGGTAGTTATCCAAAGGAGAGTGGCAATGAAAGGGTCCATCACATTGAGATAGGTCTGGATAGTCACTTTCGTAGATGGGATGAAGGGACTCGTGCACTGTTTCAAGGCGCGTTGGAATCGGTGATTGAATGATGCAAGGGGCTCATTCGGTTCCTTCCTGATAGAAATGAACTGGCTGTGGGGCCACTCTGGGTCCATGTGTATGCGGAAGGTAGCCAAGAAGGTGTCCTCCGTGTCTTTCCAACTGTTGATGGAGTTGGCAGGAAGATTAAGGTACCAGTTCAGTTCATTTTGTCCTAGAGATAAAGGGAACATCCGGGTCACAACATCTTGATGTTGGATCCAATGTCAGTTCATGGCATCTTTGTATGCCTACAGATGCTCTTTTGCGGTTCGTTAGCCCAAGTGCTCATATCAGGGACAAAAAATTTCTAGGTACGAAGGTAAATCGTTGGCCTCACCCAGAAAAGTTCCCATTAGGTACCTGGTATTTCCAAAATACACAACCATTGGGGGGTCAGATTTTGACTGGATTGAGCACTAGTTCCCAGGATCATCTGGGGGACTTGGGTATTCTGTGGTATGCTAGATCCCCAGACAATGGTGGCTGATTTGACTTTTGGGCTCCATTTCTTTTGAGCAGGAGGCTCGAGTTCAACAAACCTTCTGGGCTTGGGAGCTGATCTAAGGACTCTTTCAAATCTTGTTGGTGAAAATGATCCAATCCCACTGAAGGCTTGACTCCTAAAACTATGGCTTGGGGAACCCTCGGGCGGTGTAAAATATGAATCCTTAAAGGGGGACAAGTTCATGCCCTTCTAGCGCTAGTTTTTGTTGATGAGACTTTGTGACCGGGTCCGCCAACAGAGGTAAGTTGTCACCGGGTACTGGCCAACTTTGCCTATAAAGGTTTTCCAAAGAAATGAGATTCCCCAGGCCTCCAAGCACATGAGAGTCAGGTCTCGATAGTGTGGGGCTCAGTTGGGAGATGTGACTCTTTTATTTGAGGGGGATAGCTGGTTATCTTCAACTCATCTTCTCCAGGGATTCAAGTGAGTGGGGTTTCCTGCAAGCGCGCATTCATTTTACAAATAAACTTCAAAAGATACTACAGAGTTAGAAAGATTTCATCTACCTATAGTTATACTAAACATTCAAAACATCAACAATGCTCTAACACACTACACTAAATACCGAAGAAATATACAACCATCAGTTTATATTTTATCGGTAGCAAAGGAAAGGAGGTCGTTAATCTACTTTAAGTATCAGAGCAAAGGACATGAAGAACACAAAGCATAAAATACCGCTAACCCAGAAGATAGAATGATAACAACATCGTCGAGAGAACTCTTCCTTCCTTATTAACATCTTTTCTAGCAAGCACTGATGCGTGGTACAATGGTGGATCCAGGGGAGAATCTAACTACTGAAAGCTTAAAAACTATGGAGCATTGAGCTCTGCAACTTAGAACTGAGAAAACCAAATTGTTATTAACTATGGACTGCAAAATCATCAATTTTGTCAACCCTTGGAATGAGGTCAGACTTATTATTTATACACATCACTTGACCTAAACTTAAACCTAACTTATTTTACACTTAACAATATAATATTACTTTCGGTGGCTGGTACTACTTGCACCATGTTACAAAAGACCTCGAGATGGAGAAGGTCAAACGTGTCAGAAGAATAATACAAGAAAAATGAAGTGGAAGAATCAGCCTCGAGAAGAGAGCCGTGAGGAGAAAGAAGAAATCTGATCCCTAGGGGATCAAGGCTACATGCCTCATAAATAGGAAAGTGACACCCTGTTTCTGATGCACCAGGTGTAACGTTGAAGCGACGCCTTGGAAATACCATCTGTCAGAAAACCTCTTGTCGATCTGACGTGCCTTCTTGCAGTTACATGTCCTCTGACAACCTTTATTGACTATCTTGAAAGTGACTGGTTGGCCTTGGGAACCGGGACACATGTCACTTAAAGAATACAAAAATGTGGGATCCAGAATTCTGGGATCCGGCAACCCGCGTTCCAAAAGAATGAATGAATACAAAAACACATCTTCCACTGAACATCTCCAGAATCCAGAGGGCTTTATTGCTCCTTATGATTTTTCCCAAGCCTCTAACACTTGGCCTATGCTTTCTTCATCTATATCTTTGATGTTGTCCCACCTACTTCGAACAGCCTCCAATGCCTCTTGAACATCCTCGGCCCCACTCCGGAGTTCATCTACCATTTTGATGGAATCATGTGATCTGATCATCATCTTGGACAATTTGGATAGCCTGCCCTGGTCAAAATCTTTGGTGGGTAGATATAGGGACTCCATCTACTCATCAAACTTGCTGAGGACATAGTCCTCTGGGGTACATGTCCCGGTGGTGAAGGGATCGACATGTGATACTCCGACCACGAATGCTTTGAACAGACTCAAGGGGTATTCGATAGCTGTCACTTTTTCTTTTAGGGCCTTAACTAGGTCCTTGCATACCTCACCCCTGAGGATAAGTATGGAGTACTGGGCCTGGAAGGAATCATATGATTTGTCTCCCAAAATTTTGGACTCTGTGGTGACTTCTTCGTCGATGTTGCAGATCCCTTCTAGCCAGGCCTTCCATTTTTCATACTTGGATAGATCTTGCTCCCATATAATAGCGGACCCCCTTGCCTGGTTGAGGAGGACATTGACCCGATAAAGGTCTGGGAGGGACACCGCCAGAAATTGTCTCATCGTGGTCACCTGATCGGCTGCCCACCCATCCACAACTTGCGCTTTTCTTTTCATGATCCGCAGAGAATCCACGTCGCCCTGTGAAAGCAAAAATCTGGAAGAAGGGGTTCCAGGGTGGACCTCGACCAATGACTGTGTGAGTTCTGCCATAAGTGCGAGGAGATTGGCATTTGTTTCTCTTTCTTCTTGCAGCTTCTGACCTTGTTTGAGGTATCTGGCCTCTATTGCCTTGGTGGCTTCTTTCACCAAGTCCAACTCACCCTGTTTATCTCTCCTCCCCAATTCTACCTCTGTTATGTTGTAGTCTTCGGGCCTTATGGCCACCACATCTGCATTTGATGGGGGTGTTGTGATAATCGCAACAACACTACTTGTTGGGTTAGTCTGGAGAGTATGGACTACCTGTGCCTTCTTAGGCTTCTCAGCCTCTGCATTCTTGGCCATCATTTCTGCCAACAAGAGCGTAGCGCCTAAGGTTGTTGTCGGGGCCTTCCTTTCTCTTGACTCAACCAGCCATTGGGGCGGCTGGGGTGGCCTTGTTGTCAATACCTGTTCATCAGGATTCCTTTTGAAATCTGGTGGCGTGTTCCCAGAATGCACATTATCTTCAGGTTCTTTTTCTCGCTCTTGTTCTGCTTCCTTTTCCTCTCACTCCTCTTCGCGTTCTCCAGAACCTTCGATATTTTCCACCATGCTGGCATCTTCTGTAGTATTATCCAGGATCTTTTCCCCAATCTTAATCTCATCTGTGTTTTTAGGGACTTCATCTTTTCTAGTGTCAGTTGCTTCTTCATTTTCCTTACCCGGGACTTCTTGGTCCATTTGCTGCTGCTGCTCCTATGCCACATTGGCCTCTTTTGTTAGGATATTTTCCTCCACCTAGACATCTTCTAGAGGTGGGTGAGGTCTCTGGCTGAAGTTTAACAAGGTGGCCACCGTTACTACCTCATTGAAAGTGCTCCGAGACAATTGGTCACCCGGAGTTACCAAAGGCATTTGGAGCATGATGATCCAGGGTATAGTTGATCCCGCAGGTTCAGGTTCCCTGATCATTGGTTTCTCATCTATGTGTTGCCTTGGTGTGTTCTCGGTCTCCTAGACTAGTATTCTTTCCTGCTTAGGTTCTGTTTGCACTTCTTCCTGGGCCTCCTGCTCTGGTGTTTCTTTCTCTTCCAAGATTTATTTCTCTATAGGGGCCTCTTCTTTGTCCTAAGTTGAAATTTATTCCACCGCATGGCCAATACCCTACTGAATCTCCAAGAGCTCCTCCATCGAGAGGGTATCGTCAAAATCGTCATGCGGGGGTGAGGAGTCTGAAATATCTTCTAGTTCAGGAGAGTCTAAACTTACATCTACTGGGGGCATCTCCGGCATGCCGGCGGTGGCAATTGCGCTTGGTGTGGGGGTCACCATTGTTTTCTTCTTTCTTATAAGGGAAGCCCCGGTATCCAGAATGCTAGTAGACTCTGCCTTAGTGAAAGTTTGTCTGCTCATCATGGCTACCAATGAGGGGGATCCCGTCGGGCGAGCAGATGCCACTGGAGTTATAGGGAGACCGGCGGATACCTGCATGCTTAGTTGTTGGCTGGTCAGCTTTGCAAACTCCATTTGTTGATGCAGGTGGGCCATCAGAAGTGTAGGAACCTAGGGAGGTGCCTTGGGAACCAGGGCACCCTCTTTCTCTTTCCCTCTACTTGTGCTTGCTTTAGCAGCCGTAGTCGACGAAGAAGGTCCAACGCTGGCTGAAGAGGGGATGGTCTTCTTGACTATTGATTTCTTTCGGGTGATTTTGGGACACACCCGGACAAAGTACCTGTGACTTGCCTCCAAAATGGGGTGGCATACCCCTTCAATCGTTAGATCCTCTGGGGTAGCCCATACCACTAGAGGGAGATCCTGTTTATCCAGCCCTTATCCTTTGTATGTTGGATCCTCCAGCGGTCCATCATCTTTAAATCCATTCAGGAAGGTCCAAAGGTCCAGTGCTTTCATGAGCCCCTTGCTCATCCGTGTGTGTCATCGATCCCAGAGGTCAAAACTATCTTGGCAATCCCCCCAAAAGTCTTCAATGTCTTCTTCATGGGGTGGGGACGCTCAAGGTAGTGCTGTGGCAATCTTGTCGTGGGGAACATAATTTTTTCGGGTGTGGTGGAATTCCACCAGCCCCAAGCTCTTCAGTTCATTATCTGCCTCCCTGGCTGCAGTGAGGCTGCATGTATAATTCCCACAAGAGAAAGGGAATGGGACGTTGATGACCTTCTTCAATGTGAAGAAGGCGTGTAGATCCAGGATCTGCCTACAAAAATCTATAAGAATAATTTTGTCCCCGCAATACCAGGGAAGAAGATAGGGCTTTCCATTGAAGCTTGTCACCCTAATGTAGGTGTGATGCTAGAACTAAATAAAATACTAGTCGTAGGAGCTGACCAGAGTCATCGCTGCCTGTGATAATCTGTACCCGGAATCTCGGTTAAGGGTTAAGATATTATGGTAAATGAACGCGTCATTTACCTGGAAGAAGTTCAGGAAATTGAGCTCCCACTGTAATTGAGGATAATGATCCCATGGTGTGACCTGCCCTGGACCATTTTTGAGTTCCCCAGCTATTCCCAAACTTGGAAAAGTTGGCCTTTATTGTGCTAATGCCCACAGCATATACGATGTCATGTAAAATTGGGAATTTTGGACAACCATCTTCATTTGCGTATCCATGTGATTAGATATAATAGTTGCCCAGTTGAAGGTTCGGTTGTGGGTTGTGATGTAGTATAGAAAATAGTACATCCATGCTGAGAATTCCTAGGTGTGGGCCCATCTGAAGATCCTACATAGAAATATTATACCCACCTAGATAGGCTCTTTGAAATCCCCGCAAGGAATTTCCAACTTCATTCTTTTGTGGTCTCTCTTTGGAGACTTCAGCCACTGATTGTTGAGGTGTTGCCGGGAAATGCCTTTGGCCTCACCAAATTCCTCCAATGATTTGGCCTTGGTGATGATGGTGGACCCTTTGAATTGAGGAATCCCCAATCTGAAAGCAAAAGTTGGAGCATCCAATGTGACGATTATGGTGGGGTATTGTAGCAGTCAAGGATCCACAAGTAGAACTGTGTGAGTAGATGCATTGTATAGTATTGCCAGCTACTTTATTAATTTCGGTGATTGCACCGAACAGGAAATTTTGCAACCTTTATGATGTCAGAGGCGGCCAAGCAAGTGGCCATTTTGTCTCCTTCGGCCTTTAACCTATAAATGGTCTGGATTAGACCTTGCAATTCGGCCCAAGTTCTGGGGTCCGTATCTGGAGGGGCAATGACATTAGACATCTTCGATCAATCTATCCGCAACCTGCAAGACCGGAGAACCATCAGGACATATATATAAAAATAAGTTACAACTCCAGGAGATTCTTCACCAACCCGCACCTGTCAAACAAGCGTTAGTACATATATCAAAAGTTCTGGGGTATTTAGAATGAACATGACTTAGCATTTTGGAGCGTGTTAACAAGGTGGCAGGAAGAAGCGGAAGAAAAGGTCTTGCTGGAGGTCCGGAGTCTGGACAAACTAGTCATTGTCGATGTGATTTTCAATAAACCATACTCTGGTCGACGTGTGTTGGCACATGGTGGGATGACAAGCGGTGTTAAGACATTTATGGTGATAAGTGGGTTGACACAGGGGAATTAAATTCCAGATGGGACACGATTTGAATGCCCACTCGTGGGAAATTAATCCTGCCATTAAGGTGATTGAGATGGAGGAGAGAGAAAGCTGCCATGGCTTGAACCAAGGAGATGCCGAGTTCAAACCTTGGTGACTCCATCTTGATGAGCTTGATCTTAAGAAGCAAAATGCATGACAGAGCATGAGGAAATCATGAGGTTGGAAGGATATATAGAATATATACATAAAGAATATGGGAGGGCTTAGGGCCGAAGCATATATACATATAGTATACAAAAATATACATCATTTATAGATTTTTACACACATATAAACAAAATTAACACATGCACAGAAGCTACCCTAAGATAATATACAAAATGTACACTAATCTACAGCTACGTAAAGGGCGAACAACCCTCTAGTAGAGTCAACCCACCAATGGGTGGCAAACCAGAAGCAGAAGACGCGGAAAATAGAACCATAAGCCAGAACAAAACAGAACCAAAAACCAAAAGAATGAAGGCAGGAACCAGAGGACCTACCTGGAAATCTGAAGAACAGAAAGGAGAGAAGGCACTAGGACCACTCTATAATGACTTCAACCTTCAGTGATCACAAACAGTCACTAAAAATCAACTCGTAATTATCCACTAAGCTTAGAGTAATTCGCGCTTAATCGCACTTCAAATCGCCAAGGAATCGCTCTGAAAGCTCTAAGTGTTTTAATTGCGGTAACTGTGAAAGTGACATGTAATTTCTATTTATACCCAAGGTAAAAAGAAAGTTACCTTCTTTCCCCGTGGTCTCCGGAACAAGAAAACCTCTGGAGTCCCGGCCTGGGGATTCCATGCAACCATACCTCTTTGCAAGGAAGAGACATCGTGGCGGGGAGTCCCGAAGTCTGGAATCCAGCTCTGGAAAAGAAACAACCAACTCCGGGACCGAGTCCCAGAGACACGAAAGATAAAATCAAAAGAATACAAACCTCACGGGAAGGAAAACAACAATAACAAAAAGACAGAAAAGAAGGCAAGAGCCAAAAGCGAAAAGATGGGACCCAACATTTTGCACACAAAATGTAGGGACGGGTATGCAGGGCATAACAATCCACATTATGAAAATATTTTACTGCTTGCTACAATTGTTAGAGAGTAACAAAATATATGACATGATTGTTGCAATCTTACATTATTGATTATAGATCCATTAAGTTCACAAAATGTATATCACCTTACTGTGATGGATAATACCTTTGTTCTGCTCGGTAGCCTTGTATGTAGTTCTTGATAACCTGATTTCTCCTTTATATATCCTTATGCATGAAAACCTATATCTGATCCATATATTTCCTTAGCGGCTACAATCATCATATTCTTGATTGATTAATACATCTACATATACAAGATTTTGACCTAATTAGGTTTCACACTTTTCTTGAAAAACTCTAAGATCAAAGGTTTACAACTTGACCTTGATCTCCTAGTTTGCATGAATACAATCAGTTAACTAATTAAATCCATCATTTACACTTTTCTTGATCCATAAGAAATGGTTATCCAGCTAAGCAACAAGCTATTTTAAAGACTAAAGTGCTTTAGCTGATGTGTTGTTGATATTCACTTTTTCTAGTGAAATGTTGTCTCTCGGTGTCAACTGCTGGTTAGTGATGTCTCTGTGTACTGGTGCTCGGTTGATATACTAATCGGTGTTCAAAACATTTTGGTGACCACTGTGCTCGATGAATTTTGTCTCTTGGTGAGTGTTGTCGCTCGGTTATCACGACCGACCAAAACTGTCTGCTTGTATAGTAATGACAACTTCTGATCCTTTAAGGATTATAACACCCATCCACAAAAAAATTCTCTGAATTTTATCAAGCTTCTCCGTCATTCTTGTATCATCTTAAAATGGAAGCACTTCCATGTTAAGAACGTTTATCCCTCCTTAGGGGATGTTTTTTATCACGATCATACTGCCCCCTCTTTTCTGCATCATCTCCTACTTATGTGCCTATTTAGGACCCTGATTGGGCCTCTCCGGGCACCTTCTCCCCCACCTGGCACTTTTCCAGGGGTTCTGACCCCCTGAGTCAAGGTCAACCTTGACCTTGACCTAGGTCAGGGTTGACCTCAACCTTGACCTGGGTCCCTCTTTCAAATTTAGAAATCTGTCAGTTGTCGGAGGTCATCAAAAATTCATTTTCCCGCTTCCGGGTCGGCTGTTTTGGAATCCTAAATTATATTTAATATAGGTCCTCTTCTAGGGGCATGGGTCTAATTAGAATTTAATTCTCCTATGTCGGCCTCCTTAGAAGATTGTGCCCTAATTTCATATAAAAGGAAGCCTTCTCCTCTCA
>MU224369.1:2130131-2150747 GCA_018584345.1 Thuja plicata
TTCAATATCATAGCTTCATTGTTAGATTCAATTCTACTACTTGCTAGCATTCTTATTTCAATTATTGATTTCAAGGTTAATTCCTAAATCGGGGTTTGACTAAGGCAAACCCCTCCCCCCCAACAAAAAAATCTCTTTTTCTTGTAGGTATAGGTACAGAACAACAGATTTGAGACCAGATTTGGATACCCTTTTCAGCTTTCTTTCGGACTGCGTGAACAAATTTTCTGTCGGACCTGTGTAGGTCAGGGTCAACATTATTGGGTCAGGGTTGACATTTGTGGGTCAAGGTCGACATTTTTCATAAGACGACATCAGAATAGAAAAATATTTTTGGGTTTTGTTCGTCTTTGTGTTCCGATTTGGGATCAACTGTTAGTTTTTCCAGAAATAGTCTACAGACCTCAGAAAACAACATTCTTTGATTTGTAACATTTCAAGGTTGGTTCATTTCTCCTATTTCTTCAATTAATGTCATATATCATTTCTATACATATAATTAACAAAATTTAAGGTATCTCTCTTGTTATTCTCCTTTCCAAATAGTTGATTCATTTGTGCATTAACCCTTCTCTTGGGTTGATCAACTTGGATCTTCCATTTGTGCATTTAAGAATCAAGAGAAACATCTTATCTTCTCCCTAATCACAATTGCAATATACAATCAATACAATTTAATTAAATATAAAGTAAGGTTAAGGAAATCAATATACTCTAAGCAAATCAAACCCACATCATACCCGATTTCCCCCTTTACATTTTGGTATATATATAGGGCCTCCCTTGTACTATAGTTTACATTAATTTACATTTTGCAGCATGCTAAATCCTTGGAAGGTAACGCACATAAGTTGCTAAATCCTGAAGAGACATGCATTTTTTACTTTTATTTTTGCTAAATCCTCAGAAGGTAATGCACATAAGTTTCTAAATCCTGAAGAGATACACACCCTTTTATTTTATAATATGCTAAATCCTCGAAAGGTAACGCACATAAGTTGCTAAATCCTAAATGGACACGCATTTTATATTCCAAAGTGATACAAGAATGTGAATCTATGGATATTTTCAAAAGCCGTCAGAAGATGCATTACAATTACAAGCACAGTTTATGGGTGAAATTGTTGGGCTCTCCCTCCTTGGTGATTCATGGTAAGGTGGGCATCTTACTAGGCGAGGTAATCACTATCTCTTTTCTCTCTCTTTCGCTTTCATGCTAGTAAGATTAGATCATGAAGCTATGTTATCTGTAGTGTTGCTCTTGTCTTCCTTATGTAATTATGTATGTTTTCTATGAGTAATTGCTCTTTAATTTCCATATCTTTATGCATGTATGTTCAGTTAGAATCCTTGGTCTAGGGGCTCATGTCCTTGACTTAGTGATGTTCTACCTCGTGGTGATCCACCAGAGTCTTTCTTCTAACTTTACCGTAATCATGTTCGATTTCCATACTTTCGCTAAAGTGGGGGCTTAATGTATCATCTTAAAATGGAAGCACTTCCATGTTAAGAATGTTTATCCCTCCTTAGGGGATTTTTTTGATCACCATCATACAGCCCCCTCTTTTCTACATCATTTCCTGCTTCTGTGCCTATTTAGGACCCTGATTGGGCCTCTCCGAGCACCTTCTCCACCACTGGCACTTTTTCCAGGGGTTCTGACCCCTTGACTCAGGGTCAACCTTGACCTTGACCTAGGTCAAGGTTGACCTCGACCTTGACCAGGGTCCCTCTTTCAAGTTTGGAAATCTGTCGGTTGTCGGAGGTCATAAAAAATTTATTTTCCCGCTTTCGGGTCGGCTGTTTTGGGTTCTGAAGCGGCAAATCCTAAATTATATTTAATATAGGTCCTCTTCTAGGGGCATGGGTATAATTGGAATTTAATTCTCCCATGTCAGCCTCCTTAGAAGATTGTGCCCTAATTTCATATAAAAGGAAGCCTTCTCCTCTCATTTTCTCTAAGTCTTCCAAGTGCAAAACAACTCTAACCAAGATTTTGTCAAGAAGCAAAAGATTCAAGCAACCATTATTCTACATGTTTCCAAGATTTCAAGGTGTTCAAGTCTTCCTCTCAATCATTCAAGTTCTCCATTGAAGATCAAGGATTCAAGCTTTCAAGCCTTTGAAGGGATTTGGTTCAAGCATTCAAGATTTATCATTCAAGCTATAGATCTAGCCATCATGATGGTGTGATCTTCCTTCAAGATCCTTTGTGCATCCTCAAGACTCTTTCATTTCTTCTTCAAGATGGATTCCAAGCATACAATCATGGAGGTTTATGGTTTCTAAATTCTAATCTTTCATACTTACATACTTGCTTACATTTGTATTACAATTACATATCTATTCAATATCATAGCTTCATTGTTAGATTCAATTCTACTACTTGCTAGCATTCTTATTTCAATTATTGATTTTAAGGTTAATTCCTAAATCGGGGTTTGACTAAGGCAAACCCCTCCCCCCCAACAAACAAATCTCTTTTTCTTGCAGGTATAGGTACAGAACAACAGATTTGAGACCAGATCTGGATACCCTTTTCAGCTTTCTTTCAGATGGCCTGAACAGATTTTCTATCAGACCTGTGTAGGTCAGGGTCAACATTATTGGGTTAGGGTTGACATTTGTGGGTCAAGGTCAACCTTTTTTATAAGAAGACATCAGAATAGGAAAAGATTTTTGGGTTTTGTTCGTCTCTGCATTCTGGTTTGGGATCAACTGTCAGTTTTTCTAGAAATAGTCTACAGACCTTAGAAAATAGCATTCTTTGATTTGCAACATTTCAAGGTTGGTGCATTTCTCCTATTTCTTCAATTACTATCATATATCATTTCTATACATATAATTAACAAAATTTAATGTATCTCTCTTGTTATTCTCCTTTCCAAATAGTTGATTCATTTGTGCATTAACCCTTCTCTTGGGTTGATCAACTTGGATCTTCCATTTGTGAATTTGGGAATAAAGAGAAACATATTATCTTCTCCCTAATCACAATTGCAATATACAATCAATACAATTCAATTAAATATAAAGTAAGGTTAAGGAAATCAATATACTCTAAGCAAATCAAATCCACATCATACCCGATTTCCCCCTTTACAATTCTATCAGTGATTTTAAATAGAGAAAGGAAGTAAACACGAATACCTTGGAGGGCCGTAGACAATAGTTGTAGCTTCCTCGCGTTGCTTAGCACTTTCCCCTTCCAACCTGCCAGTCTTTTCTACAATTTCTCTAGAATGGTGTTCCAAAATTGGTATAAGACCTCCTTAATCGTAAGAGGGAGCCCAAGATAGGTGTCTGGAAGCTCAGCCCCCATACAACCAAGACAATCCACAATCTTTTGTTGTGTTCTATGTTTAGTATTGAAGAAATAAAATTTTCTCTTACAGTAGTTGATCAATTGTCTCAAAGCCTCCGCATAGATATTCAACAGATTTTTCCATTCCCCAGCTTCCCTAATACATGCTTTTCCAAATAGGAATGTATCATCCATAAACAGGTGCATAACTTTCAGAGGAAGGGTGGAGGCCGGTTTAAAACCAACAATGGATCCAATCCTTTTCAGCTTTAGGAGGTTTTGAGCCAGCACCTCCGCAACCATCAGGAAAAGTTAGGGTGAAAGTGGGTCCCCTTTTTTCAACCCCCAGGGTGAGCCATAAACCAACACCGCAAAGACAACCATTTCCATCTCCACCTTTATGAATTTTATGAATCTTTCATGAAACCAAAATTTTCTTAGGACCTCATACAAGAAATCCCAAAAAACTTTATCATAAGCCATTGAGATGTCCAACTTCAGCGCCATCCCAGCATTATTACTTCTATCCATAGAGTGAATGACCTCATGGGAGGTAATCACTGCATCCATAATTTGTCTACCCAGAACAAAACCTTTTGGGTTAGGATTTATAATTTTTCTTAGAAGTGGTTTTATTCTATTGGCAAGGATTTTGGAGATAATTGTGTAAATAGTGTTACACAGGCTAATGGGGTGGAAGTCTCCCATACTTTGTGGATCTTGAATCTTAGGGACCAACACAATATGAGTATTATTAAGTTTCTTCAGGATTTTTTCAGTTCTAAAAACATTACGGGTGGCGTGGATTAAGTCATACTTGATTATCTCCCAGAGTTGTTGGAAGAAGGCTAAAGGAAAGCCATTTGGGCTAGGATATTTATAAGCCCCCATGGAGAACACAAATTTCTTAACCTCCTCCTCTGAAACCTAATTCAATAACTCTTCATTTTCCTCCTCGCTTATGATAGTCGGGATAGCCTCCAAGAGCCTATTGGAAATGTCAACTGAATCCCCTCGAGTCGGGCATCTGTAAGTATCCTGAAAGAACTCCATAGAAAACCTACCAATATCTTCTTCCTCCATTAGCATTTGATTTCCCCCATTCCTTAAGGATTTAATGGTATTTATCCTTTTATGAAATGAAGTGGACCTCTGTAAAAATCCCGAATTCCTATCCCCTTCCTTGAGCCATTGGACCTGAGACCTTTGCTTCCAATAAATTTCTTCACTCTTTAGATTCTCTTTCCATTTATTTCACCACACTTCCTCTTCACAATGATCACTCCATGAGGAATCACCCATGGCCATTCCTACTTGGAAGTGTTTAATCTTTTCCTCAATCTATTTTTTGCTTTTAAATATGTCTCCAAACCTAGTCTTACTCTACCCTTGAGCCTCCTTCGTGATCATATGTAACTTTTTGGAAATTCTAAACATGGTCATCCCCCGAATAGGAATGTTCCACCATCGTCTGATACATTCAGTAGAGTCAGGGTGGGAATGCCACATTATCTCATAGCAGAATGGGCGAGGCCCACTCCCAGTCTTCTCTTCCCAATTGAGTATCAGTGGAGAATGATCAGAAACCATCCCAGTGAGGTGAGATAGGCCCACCATCAAAGCAATATCCCAACCTCCCAGTATCATCCATCTATCTAGTCTAACTTGGATAATTTGCTTTCCTTTTCTATTGCTGGAACAGGTGAAGACCATTCCTTGCATATCAATATCAATCAAGTCATTACATCTCATAAAGTCTGCCAAGTCTTGCATACTATCAGAATAATCCTAGATGCCCCCCATCTTCTCTGAGGGAAAAGGGGATATTAAAATCCCCCGCACATAGAATGGGGTACCTCTGATCAGCTGACATAAGGTTAGTAATCTCTCCCAAAATCCTACTACGATCACTTCTAACATTGGGAGTGTAAACATTATACATGTACCAGGAAACATTGTTCCATGAAAACAAAGCCACAAGATAGTTACGAGAAAAAGCCATAGCTTTTTCAGACAACTTACTTGGGTTCCAAAGAGTAGCCACACCACCGGAGGCCCCATCAGCTTCACTATAGAGGAAGGCTGCTCCGGGCCATATTTTATCCACTAGACGAGCAAAATTTTGATACGTCATCTTAACTTCCTGGATTAGAACCACATCAAATTTAAAATCTATGGTATACTTCTTAAAAGCATTTTTTTTTTTTAGGTCTATTCATGCCCCTCGAATTCCAAGAGAGGAACTTCATTTTCTACTTTTCTAGAAATATTCTAAAGTTAATTGCCTCCCACTGGCAATTGCCCTTGCTGCTTCCTTTTCTCTCAATGATCTCGTCATGGGCCAACCAACTTTGGCTGCATTACCCACATCCGCCTTTTTACCCCCTCTAGTTTTCCTCTTTGGTTCCGACCAGTCTAGGAGACTATCCGAAGGTGAATAAGGGGTCGATAGTGTCTTCAACATAACCTTTATCACACTACTTTGGGAAGGAGAACAAAAATCGGGTGCCCTTACCTCCCCCCAGTCACTAATACTACCACCCTCTCCCAAGTCTCCCTCTTTCTTCTAGTTGTAAGTCAAAGATAACTTACTCTTCTCACTGTCCTCTTTTATTTCTCTTTCCTTGGGCTTTCCCTGTTGGAGTTAGAGATATCCTCCATGACCTTAACAAATTCTCCTTCCTCCAAGATTATCTCTTGTTCTTCCATCTTGTCTTTACCATTTCCTATCTTCTTTGATGTTTTAAGACTATCTGCCTCACCCGTCAAGTGAGGGATCTCCCCTTCCAAGGATCCTTGTACCTTCTTCTCCACCCCCACCCCAGCCAAAGGACTCACCATAATACCAGAGTTGTTAAGAGCCAGTGTGGGAAGGAGCTCTAAAATCCCATAATCCTTCTGGGGGGAGGCCTTGCAATCCGCCACAACATGACCATGTTTATCACACCTTTGGCAGTGGAGGGTGGCATTTTCATAAACAATGGCTTGATTCTAGTTACCCCTTTTGGATTTCAGCATCACAAAGTTGGGGAGGGGTTTATTCATTGTAACATTCACACAAAATCTCGCAAACACCAGCCTCAACTTTTGCAAAGTTATAGAGTCCACTGAAATGTATTGGCCAAATGAATTCCCAATCCTCTGGAGCACTTTCTCATCCCAGAATTCCAAGGGGAGCCCTGGGAGATGGACCCACACCGGTGCACCTTTCTGAAGCTCCACATCTGGGTTAAACCCTGACTTCCATTTTTACAGTAATAAACAATGCTTCCCATAGCACCAGTTTCCAATGGATACATGTGTGAAATCTATCACAGCGTTAAAATTAAAGAGGAACAAGCCCCCAGGAATAGCCGAGACATTAAGGTTTCCTTTAACTTTCCATCTAGTAGTGTACCACTGTCACACCATATCAATGGTGGGCCTGAAGGTGATGAATCTCCCTACTAGGAAAAGTTGTAGTGAGGCATAAATGCTTTCAACCACCCCATCAGGGACAAAGGTCTCTGGACCAAACTCACTTGTAGAACATTTAGGGATATTTGGGGAGGCAGGGATCTCTTTTCCCAACATGTCATTCTTACAATCCCCCAACTGGCATTCCTTGTCCACTCCCACCATCTCAAGGCTAGATAGAAGGGAATCACCACCCACCAAAATCCACGAGTAAGAAGAGTCATCCAAAACTGAAACAACAGACAAACTAAAGCCCCTATTGTCAGCAATGCACACTCTACCATCCCTGTGTGATAGCACAAGGAATAGGTCCAGACAGAGAGCCTCTCGGCCCCTAGGGTCCCCTGGCAGTGAGGAGGCCGAAGTCAACTTGAATTCAAAAAACTAGCAAGCGGAAAGTTGCAGAGCGAGGAACACTATATAAATTGTTAGAGTAATAAGATATTTCACTTATTAATTAAATGATTTTGATTTAATTATTAAGTCACTTATTATCTCTAGTTTACTTAAGCTAAACTTTAGGCATGTGATATTTAATTTATTTACTAATTATTATCATGCAACCTAGGTTTCTCCCTTTTAGGGTTTTGATCACCTTTATAAGGTTTTGATCTTATTGTAATTGATTATTCCCTCTCTGAATGAATATTTCATCTTCCATATCATTCTTTGTTGTGTCTCCATTCTTTGTTTTTGTGAAATTTTTTTGCTACAGTGGGTCTTGGTGCTAGAATTTTATGAATTCTAACATGGTATAGAGCTTTGTTGTTACAACTTGTTCTTGAGTTTTTAAAGAATTTTTGGAGTTCTGAGGGTTTCAAGTTTATAGAGGTTTCCTGTGTGGATTTAGGGAGCTATTTTTTTAGCACTTTGGGCACAATCCGACCTCATGATTGCATCTAGAAGGCCCAAAAACCCCTATTTCCATATAAGGTACATCCAATTTGGACACAATTACAATCTGAGACAAAAAAAAAAATTACATGTAAGACCCTTTTTGGGCACATTTGTTAGGGAAAATCAAATAATAATAATAATAATTTTTAATTGATTTTTGACAGTTTTTTATTACAATGCTAGTGTAACCGGTAGTGTCGCCGAGCGGCCACTGCGCCACTCGCGAGCCGCCTCTGCGCCCCGTCATGCCCACCTTTGCCTCAGCGCCACCGCGCGCCCACCTCTATGGTCGCGCCACTGCACCCCCCAATGCGGTTGGCCACCGTTGAGTGGCATGCGACCAAATGCCAGTAGTTTTAAGCCCCAAGGGGGCTAAAAAAAATTTAAGGGCTCTTTTTGACCTCCTTATGGTTTTTTGCTCATATCTGGAGCAAACATAGGCCTTTTTTGCAAACAAGATATCGTTAAAAAGCTCAATCTAAGACGGAGACTTTGGTGAAGGTTTAGATTTTGGAATTTTCCACTTCATTGCCTCTTTTTCCAGTCAAAGTGAGGACTTCTTTAATGCACTCCCAGGCCTCCAGAATGTGCATACAGACTCCATTGTTTGCTCACAAATAGGCATTGGAAAGATCTTGACGAGTTCTCTTCAGATATGAGATTATTTTTTTGATAAATTTGATCAAGTATTTTCTCATTCAATCTAAAGCATTTATTGCACTATATCTCCTTCTAGCTTGTTCATTTGTACTAGGGTTTGGTATTTCTCTTTGTGGGGGGTGTTTTTTTTCTTGTTTTCTGTCGTTTATCTCAAAAAAACCAGAACACTCAAAAACACAAAACACAAACCCATATACATCTTATGTCTAGTTATGAAAGATAACTAATAATTAATTAGTTAGAGCAGTGCAACATGACTGATTCAACATCAATTGAGCTTCTCACTCCACATAATTTATGTTTGTGGAAATCTTGTATGACTCGGCTTCTCAGGTCACAAGAGTTATGGTCTTGTTTGGACATCATTCAACTTGTTTGGACATCATTCAACTAGTTTTGACTCATCCTTATGAAATCATGCAATACATGAATAAGATGGATGAGGCCATGGGTCTGATTTCTCTCCATGCTTTAGATAGTTTTCTCTTTTATATTGATGGTTGTGGTACTCCTCTCTAGATGTGGGAGAATTTCAGACTCTCTTTGACACAGTCAATGAGTTCGAGGCACTTCAGATTGAGGCAGAATTGACAGCTTTGGGTCCTGAGTCATTTCCTTCTATTCAATATTTCTTGATGAAATTCAAACCTATCATGTCTATCTTATAGGGTTGTATAAAGAATAAAATAGACACAAAGTGCATTTACCTGATTCTCTCTAAGCTTCGTGGTCCCTTTCAGATATTTTCTTCTACCTTCCATTCTAACATAGATGCTTTGGGTCCATGATTTACCATGCCTACATTTGATGTGTTTTGTGATCGTTTAACTCATGAGCAGGCAAAGCTATCTCGGCTTGATTCTCTCGCATGATCAAAGAACCAAACATTGGTTGCCCAAACATCTAAGGAGAAACCAAAGCCGAAACCAAATCCAAAACCAAATCCAAAGAAAGATTTAGTAGGCAGTGAGAGTTGCTCCAAGTCACCTCCTAAATTTGATTCAAAAGCACATTCCCATCCCAAGTAGGGAAATTTTCAAAGTCTAGTGAGTCTTCCTCTAAGACTATGAAGTACACTGGTGATCCTTGAAGTTTCTATGGCAAGGAAGGGCATCCAGTTTCTAGGTATTGGAAATGATTAGAGGCTTTAGAGGGAGCCATGCAGGAACATCATATCACCTCACCTCAGCCACCTTCCTCTTCCAAAGGGAAAGGACATGCTCTTTCTACATGATATTTGTCTTCTGGATGCACATGGATTATTGATTTAGGTGCTTCTCACCACATGTCAGAATCTTAGCAGCTAGTCACCGCACTTGCACCCAGTCATACTTCACATATTTCCATTGGTGACTCAACACAACTTGGAGTTACAGATTCTGGTACTGTCTCATTCTTAGGTGGTTGTCTTTAGGATGTATACTTATTTGTGACCTTTCGACAAACCTCCTTTCTTTTTATCAAGTTTTCCATTCTGGCTCTGGGAAAACAGTTGACTTCTCACCACATGATGTGGTTATTCATGACCTTCATGATCCTGATATTATTGTGGCTACTGGCAGTGTTGATCCTTAGTCTCACTTATACAGGTTTGATGGATTCGAGAGTTCAAATGATTCTAGGGTCTCTCTTGTGGCACATGCAGATACAATGAGAAGACTTTAGCATGAGCATTTTGGCCATGTCAATTACAAATACTTACAACATATGAGTACACATGCACTTGTGAGTGGGCTTCCTCTGATTTCCTGTACTGATGGTGTATGTCAAGGTTTTTCTCTTGGAAAACATCATAGGGATCATTTTCCTACAAGTTGAGCCACTCGTGCTATGTCACCCTTGGATTTGGTACACAATGATCTCATGTCATTTCTGACTCCATTTTCAGGAGCCCACTATGTGCTCACTTTCATTGATGACTTCTCTAGGCGTACTTGGATGTATTTTCTCAGGTACAAGTTTAATGTCTTTGATACCTTTTGTTAGAATAATTAAGAGGGGTGATGAATCAATGGCCTTAACAATTATTCCAAAAGATCCAACCAAAAAACTTATCTCTCAAATATAATACCTTCAGTTATCTTACAGTCCCAATTTCATCAAGATGTATGTCGTAAATAATCTTAACAAATATAAACTGCTCGGTAAGATATATTGTTAATCTTTTTTGGACTTTACCGAGTAGCAAAAAATAAACCTAGTGTTAACCGACCAATCCAATTTCAATAGTGTGTAAAACAAAATATCAATGCAAATGAAACATATACACATTTGAGACATAGATTTTAACATGCAAACCCAATATGGGAAAAACCACCTGGGACCGGTAACCCAAAATATTTTCACTCTTCTGAAGTGAGCTCGGTGAAGAGCCAACACTGTTAAAGATTACAATACACACTGTTAAGTGTGACCTTGTTAGAGGATTTAAAACCAACAGTTTGTCTTTTTACCTAGCACTCACTATGTTGTCAACAAGAAAACATTTTGATACTCTTGAGTATCTCAATACAATAAGGACTGTTAAATCCCACTCGGTTAAGACATTTTCAGAATTAATGGTTAAACTGATACAATAAATGATCTGTTCAAAATAAAACTTTGATTTTCAATTATTCAGATCTATTGTTAATCCAATAATACATCTCTGATCAATGTATACTTCAGTTCCTTTGCTTTATTTCTTTATTCTGCCTGGTGAATGCTCTGTCCTCTATTGCTCGGTGTCTGCAGAATTTATTGGCTTTGTTCTTCAGCTTGTATGATCAAATCTGCATGAAGAGTTCTATCTCCACACAAAATATACGCAACATTCCTCTCTTTAATAATGAATTCCTTGTCTCTTTATATAGACATGAGTAGACGGTCAATCTCCTTATTTTTGTCGTAGATCTCTCCTTGATCCATAAAACTCGCCATGATTTGCTTTATCCTGTAAAGCTCTCCTTTAGTTTTATTTGTAAATCTCTCCTTGATAACTATGAATAAAAGACGCTTTTAATCTCCTTGCTTACTTTATCTTAACTGATCGTTGATAATAAAACAATCAATCAGTCAATCCCTAAATTGTAGCTCTACCAGCTAGGCAATTTTGTCATTCTTTAACTCCATTTATGCTCAGTCATCAACTTCAATTATGCTTGGTCATTAACTCCAGTTATGCTCAGTCATTAACTCCAGTTATTCTCAGTCATTAACTCTTGCTCGGAAACACTTGCTCGATTACTGTTGTGCTCGGTATACATTGTGAACTGCTCGGTGTTCACTGTCACTCGGTGTATACAAAATTTTTATGTTTTATTGACCACATAAACTTTGTCTCTTCATATCTTCAAGGTTATGGCAATATGTGTATGAACAATCAAACCATATCAAGTTGACATCAATGACAATACAATACATTAACTGACTTAATGTCTTGCATTCACTTTTGTAGCTTGGTGATCATCAACTTATCATCTTCATCACCTTTCATGTCTTCAAGACATTTGTGGAGAAGTAATCTGGTCTTTCTATCAGGAGGATATGCACCGATAATGGGGGGAGTATGTGAATCAGGCTTCCAGGGATTTTTGCACTGAGCATGGTTTACATCATCAGTTGACAGTTCCACACACCCCTCAGGAGAATGGTGTTGCTAAGAGAAAGAATAGAACATTACGAGATATGGCCAATTGTATGCTTCAGTCTTGTGTTATGCAACCTTCTTTTTGGGTCGAGGCAATCAATTACACCAACTATATTCAGAATCGAATGCCTCGTAAGAAAATATGACATATGACTCCTGAGGAGGCTTGGTCTCAGATCAAGCCTGATGTTTCCACATGTCAATTTTTTGGTAGTGAGGCTTGGGAATTTATTCCATATTCTCAAAGGAAAGCCATGGAGAGGAAGAGTCGACCACTCATATTTGTTGGCTACTGTGAGGATGCCAAGGTGTATAGGTTGTTTGATCCTAATTCTCGAGAGGTCTTGTTTCTATAGGATATCCAATTTGATAAGTGTTATCCTCTGATGGATTCTCCATCACCAACTTCTCCCTCACTATCCACTCCTCTATCTTCATCTCTCGAGGATACTTTTTCTCTTGATGATGATGACGATGATGATGATCCACCATCTCCACCACCACCAGCTGATCCAGTTATGCCCCAGTGGGCCCATTTTACAGTTGATGCAACATATTCTTTGGCAGGTGATCCTATAGATAGATGTCGTACTCGAGCCCAAACATATGGTTCTAGCCTTCTGAGTCATTCCATTTCGGATGAACCTCAAAAGTTTTCAAAGGCGACATGTCACATAGAGTGGGATAGGGCTATGGATGTGGAGTTTTCTTCTTTGATGAAGAATCATACTTGGGATTTGTGTTCTCTTCCAAAAGGGAGAATGTTGGTTCGGTGTTGATGGTTGTACCCTATGAAGTATGATGCAAATGGTTCTATTGACAAGTATAAGGATCGTCTTATTGCAAATGGGTTTTCTTAGGTAGAGGGTATCGATTACTCCTAGACCTTTTCTCATGTTTCCAAGATGAATTCTATTCACCTTGTACTTTCACTTGCAACTTCACAGGGATAGACAATGTTTCAAATGGATGTGAAGAGTTCCTTCTTTCATAAGGGACTCGAGGAGGAGATCTATATGGATCAGCCCCAGGGTTTTGTGCAAGACTCTTCCTTAGTTTGTAGGCTTAGACATTCATTATATGGTCTCAAACAAGCCCCTTGGGCTTGTTATGAGAAGATGGACTCTTTCTTTCTTTCTACACACTATGCACGTTGTCATTCCAACTATACAGTGTATCTTCAATGTTAGGGAGTGACACAATCATACTTGTACTTTATGTTGATGATCTTTTCATCATAGGTAGCTCATCCTCCATGATTCAGGATATATAATGATCTTGATGGAGCAGTTTGAGATGATCGATCTCGGTCTTCTATATTATTTTTTGGGCCTACAAATTATTCAGTCTTCCGATGGGATTTCACTCTTTCAGCAAAAGTATGCTCTTGATATGCTTCACATATTTGACATGCTTTCTTACAAGCCTGTGCCTACACCATTTCAGTAAAGTGTTGTCTTTTCTTCCACTTGTCCTACACCTTAAGTGGACTCCACTTTGTACACATAGTTGATTGGTAATTTGTTGTACTTGACACACACTCATCTTGATCTTTCCTTTATGGTTGGACTTGTCTCTAGGTTCTCCCATGATCCTCATGAGAGCTATTGGTAAGTTGCCAAACGTAGTTTGTGGTATCTTCGGGGCACTACACATTATGGCATTCACTATACATCAGGTTCCCCACACATCATTGGCTTCAGTGACTCAAATTGGGCTAGTGATGCTACCGATTAGAAGTCTACTTATGGCTTTGTTTTTTTGCCTTGGTTCTGGTCCTATCACATGATCTTTCAAGAAGTAATCTGCTATTGCATTATCATCTGCAAAGGTTGAGTACCGAGTAGTGGTGCTAGCTAGTAAAGAGATTTTGTGTCTTCGTTAGTCGATGACTGAGTTTGGGTTTCCTCCTAATAGTCCCACTATTCTTTGGTGTGACAATCAGAGTGCCATACACATTTATCGCAACCCAGTGGAGCATCAATGCGCCAAACACATTGAGATCCACATGCACTTCATTAGACAATTGATTCAGGACGGTGCTCTCATCTTGGAGTACATACCTAGAGAGGAGCAGGTTGTAGACATCTTCACTAAACCTTTGACATCTCCGTGTTATCTTCAATTGCATGCTATGCTACGGGTGAAGGAAGTTGTCCTTGGTGGGTCTCAGTGAGGAGAGGCCTTCCTTCCTTCATGTTTTTTTCAGCATGCTTTTTCCATCTCTTTTTGGAGTAGAGTTTTTCCCATGTGGTTTTCTCTATTTCTCCACTTTACATAGATTTGGTTGTAATTGGGTACGTAATTAGACCATGTTGTCGGGACCTATTTTCTACTTTCGATAGTTGTATCTAGGTTTTAGCTACTCCCTAATTTTATCTTAAGGGGGGTGTTAATAGTAATAAGATATTTCACTTATTAATTAAATCATTTTGATTTAATTATTAAGTCACTTATTATCTCTAGTTTACTTAAGCTAACCTTGAGGCATGTAATAATTAATTATTTATTAATTATTATTATGCAACCTAGATTTCTCCCTTTTAGGGTTTTGATCACCTTTATTAGGTTTTGATCTCATTTTAATTGATTATTCCCTCTCTGAATGAATATTTCATCTTTCAGATCATTCTTTGTTGTGTCTCCATTCTTTGCTTTTGTGATAGGTTTTTGCTAGAGTGGATCTTGGTGATATAATTCTATGAATTCTAACATAAATGCCATACGATAATTCTAAGCATAATCCCAATGCAAATAATAATATTCATTCTACGTGTAACTATTATTTGAATAACAATAACACAAATTGTCAACTTGAATTATACATACCATATCACTAACATTAAGTCACCCTACATGCTATTATCATGATAACCATAATTTGCGTTAACTAAATCTCTAATTGTAACCCTAAGAGTCTTACTAAGCATGATCGTAATCCTAACTGTAATACCTACATCACATTACCAACTCTAATCATAACTCTTATACTAATAAGTACGATATTCATCCTAACTCTAAACCATGCATGTCATCTCTCATCACATCCCTTTTCAAATCCTAATTCTCACATTGATCCTAACCCTACTTCGAACCTAACCCTAATCAATGTTATAAAAAAATACCAAGCCCTTAACCTTACCAAATAATCCAACAATATGCCTAAATCTCACACTACCTACTATATTAATGTTATCTCTAATTATAAACCTAATTATCTTACTAAGCATGATCATAACCATAACTCCAATACCTACATCACATTACCAACTCTAATCGTGACTCTAATACTAATAATCCAACACTACGCCTAAATCTCACACTACGTATTATATTAATGGTAACTCTAATTGTAACCCTAATTGTCTTACTAAGCACGATCATAATCATATTCTAATACCTACATCACATTACCAACTCTAATACTAATAAGTACGATATTGATCCTAAGTCTAAACCCTTCATGTCATCTCTCATCACATCCCTTTTCAAACCTTAATTCTCACATTGATCCTAACCCTACTTCTAATTCTAACCCCAATCAATGTTATAAAAAATACCAAGCCCTTAACCTTACCAAATAATCCAACACTACGCCTCAATATCACACTACCTACTATATTAATGTTAACTCTAATTTTAACACTAATTATCTTACTAAGCATGATCGTAATCATAACTCCAATACCTGCATCACATTACCAACTCTAATTACGACTCTAATACTAATAAGTATGATATTGGTCCTAATTCTAATTGTAACCCTAACTATCTTACTAAGCATATTCCTAATCGTAATTCTAATACATACATCACATAACCAACTCTAATCGGGACTCTAATACTAATAATCCAACACTATGGATAAATCTCACACTACATACTATATTAATACTAACTCTAATTGTAACCTAACTATCTTACTAAGCATGATCGTAATCGTAACTATAATACCTACATCACATTACCAACTCTAATCACAACTCTATTACTAAAAAGTACGATTAAGTCTAGGATGAAACGTGAGAGATCATCCTTGGTATTCATGAATGTATAAGTGACATACAAACCAGACTTACTATCTTCAATGTTGATATTGTAGAAGCCCCCCTTGTTCATCATTTATGGAACTTGACTGAAAATATTGACCTAAAAATGGAGAATAGAGGAGCAGGAGGAGAGCACGAAGGAGGATAGTTTCAAAATTCAAATTTGAATTTGGACGGGACTAGTGCAACAGGGGCAGTTGTTGGTCCTTTTGTTGTATACAGGAATCTTGAAGATGCTGAGGATAATGGAGCGCAAGGTAAGGATCCCGATGTTGGACAAGCACCTGGGGACCCGGGGGGCCAGAATTTGTGAGTCAATGGTGCAACAGGTTGGCGAGAAAAAATGGTCTTCCCTTTTTGGTGTCAAACCCATGGGTAAGTCATATTTACCACCTGTTAAGAATATTTTGAAACCGTCTTAAGGAAGCTTTTCCATTGCAATCCCTAACCAAATCATAGAGCATACCATTGCGAGAATGAAAAAATCTCTGGTGGGCAGATTTTTGGGCATAAGGCCCAACATTGAGGTGGTTCGTGCTTATGCCATGAAGAAATGGGTGTTGAAAGGGCAAGTGGATGTGGTTGTAATGACAAAGGGATGTTTATCCTTTTCTTTCTCATGTGAAGAGGATAGACTGAAGATCTTATGTAATAGACCGTGGATGATTGGTAAAAACACTTTGATCCTTCAAAAATGGTGCCCCAATCTTTTTTTTGAGGATGAATCGGTGACCCAAGCTTTGGTTGTGGTAAAGCTTCATGGTTTTCCTTTGGAGTATTGGGTGGAGGCTTTCTTGGTCCTGGCACGATCCACAATTCTTGCCAATTAGATTTAAATCAAAAATCTTGTTTTATCTCATATAGATCTTCTTGCCAACTGGACTAAACAACTTTAAATCCTTTACTTATCTATGGCTTTATCTTGTCGATTAAAACAATGATAAGTACCAATTAAGTCTATATTTAGCTCTTGACAGCTAAGCCTTTTATCATTTCTAAACTCTTTTTTCTGTCGGTCAATACTTCAGTTAGTCATCGGTGACAACTGACTGTTCCATCGATGAGACTTCAGTTGTCTTTGGGATCTTCGTCCGTCAGTGTTGTCTATCCGTCGGGCAACACTGTAATTCTGTTTGTCGGGTTACACTGTGTTTTTGCTCATCAGGTAACACTGTGACTTTGTTCATCGGTAATGTTGTGCTTTTGCTCGATGGGCAACACTGTGACTTTGTTCGTCGGCAATGTTGTGCTTTTGCTCGTCGGGTAACACTGTGACTTTGTTTGTCGGTAATGTTGTGCTTTTGCTTGTCGGGTAACACTGTGACTTTTCTCTTGTTGGTTTACTCTGTCCATCGGTGTGCACTCCGTCGGTGTATACAGTCACTTTGTGAATACTTAACTTTTATGCATTACTGATAGCATAGCCTTTGATTCATTGGTTCTTTGAAGTCTTTAGCAGTATGTACATGACCATACAGATTATATCAAGTTGACATCAATGACAATATCATATATTAACTAATTTAATGTCTTGCATTAAATTTTTGTGTTTTGGTGATCATCAACTTAACATCTTCAAACATTCAATCAGTTATGGTTCATCAAGGCACTTTAGTTTTTTTCATATTTCCTTGTCAACTCTGGCAAGGTACCACTTAAACTTCTAAAAAGCTTCTGATTTTTATTTGAGAAACATAACAGTCATCATTCTGGAATGGTCATAAAAAAATAGAATGAAATACTTCTCTCCTGTATAACTTGTTGTTCCAATTGGTCTGCACAGATCAATATGCACTAACTCCAAGACTTCTTCAGTATTGCAATTCTTTCTCTTGAAACTAGTTTTTCCCATCTTCTTAATTTGACATTGTTTGCATATTGCCAATTCAGGTTTCTTCAAAATAGGAATACCTCTTACTCTTTTGTTCTTGCTTATGTTGACTAGGTTATCAAAATTCACATGACACAATCTTTTATGTCATAACCAACTTTCTTCTACTTGTGCAATAAAACATGAACTTTAAGTGAGATCAAGATAGAATAGATTACCTTTTGTTTGCCTTCCAGTTCCAACTAGGTTTCCCTTACCATCCAGCAGCTTGGCCTTACCATTCATGAATTCTACCTTGAAACCAATGTTATTCAATTGTGCCACACTTAGTAGATTACACCTTAGTCCCTCAACCCAATAAGAATTATCACATCTGATTCCTTTAGTTAGAGCAATACAACCTTTACCTTTCACATAGCAAGGTTCATCATTCCCAAAACTGACACTCCCACCATCATAGTGCTCAAGATGTTCAAATTTAGTTTTATCACCAGTCATGTGGTGAGAATAACCACTATCAATTATCCAAGTGTCATTTTTGCTAATATGAGAGAAAAGTGTAGTCTTTTCATTTTCTTCATTATCTGACTCATCCTTAATAGCAATGTAAACCATTTCATCTTCATCTTCATCACTATCAAAATCTTTTTCAATATAACAAGATTTCTTACCTTTGTCCTTGTAGCTTTTATAGCTCTTGAAATATTTCTTGCCTTTGTACTTGTTGAACTTTCTCTCACCTTTGTCTTCTTTGTTTGGACACTTAACAACAATGTGACCAACCTCATCACATGAAAAGAAAATCAATGGTATCCTTCCTGTGTACTGTCCTTTTCCTTTGGCAACTCTCTTTGCAAGTAGTGCTTCAATGATTTCTAGATCTTCATCATCACTATCACTGTCAATTTGTTTTCATTTTGAGTTTCTATCCATCTTACCAAGGTTTAATTTAACTTTGAATGCAGACTCAAAATTGCTAGGATTAGGAGAATAATTGTCAAAATTGTCCAACTCAAAAGTTGTTAGCCTTCCAACCAATGCATCTAGAGTTATATCATTAATGCACCTCATCTCTTGAATAGTTGAAACTCTAATTGCATAGATAGGAAGTAAAGTTCTCAATACCTTACTAACCACTATTTTGTCTTCAATCGTTCCACCGAATGCTCTGATGACACTTACACTTTTCTTGATTCTTTCACTGTATTTTGTAATGTCTTCTCCTTCTTTCATTTTCATCTGATTAAATTGACCTCTGAGACTCTCTGCTTTGGCTCTCTTTACATTGTCATCTCCTCCATGGATATCATGCAGTTTCTTCCACATATCATAGGCAATAGGGCAGTCCTTGACTTCATCAAATTCTGAATAGCTGAGTGAAGAAGCTATATCAATCATCATTATGTTATGATTCTTCATGTCCACCATCTGATCCACATACATAGGTCTCGGTGGTTCCACATACTTGTGGTCCAAGAATTGCAAACCAATATCTCCACTAGTAGATAGATGTAGCCTCATCAACTCTTGCCATGCAACGAAGTTGTCTTTGTTAAGCTTGGGGATCTCCCTTCTGTAAGACATCTTTGATCTTTAGCTTAGGCCTTGAAACCTTCCCTGAAAGCACCAAAAGCTCTGATACCAATTGTTGGAAATGAGTTGAGTAACTGAGAGGGGAGGGGTGAATCAGTTACCACAAAAATAAATCCAAGTCACTTAGATGTCTTAATCAAACTTATCACTGTTACTCGGTTAACAAAGATATTTTTTTGTTACTCGATTAACAAAGCAATCTTAAGATATTAACTGTGATTATCCTTTAATGATTAAGTGTAGAAACATAAATCATAAAACAAATAACATGTACACATATGACACCAAGATTTAACGTGGAAACCCAATTTGGGAAAACCACCAATTGCTACTAGTTACTGTTTTTCACTCTTCTGAAGTGAGCCATGTTAGGAGACAACCTTGTTCAAGGTTACAAAACACACTGTTAGGTGTGACACTGTTAGAGGATTTAATCACCCTATTAGGAGTGACCTTGTTAGAGGTCTTCAAACACTTCAATGTAGAAATGCCACCTTGTGAGAGGATTCAAGAAAGACTGTTAAGTCTACTCTGTAAAGAGATTTGGATCACTGCTACAATTGTTAGAGAGTAACAATGGATTGACCTGTTTGAAGAAGCAACTATCTTTGCTGATTCAGATCTCTGCTCTGGCTTTAAACTGGATCCTCACTGATTGAATATTCTATTGCAGCTTGGTCTTGGATGTGATTTTCTTAATCAAAATTCCATCTTATTTCGCCTTCACTCTTCATATAAAAAAACTCTTCCACTTCTTCTCTTTTTCTTTTCTACATATTCAATCCAAACTTACCTAGTATATATATGATAGGCCTTGTCAAGTTGGCTTGAAAAACCTTCCAAATAAATAATAAAACTTAAGTCTGTCGGTTGCATATAACCAATTAAACATAAAGTGTAAACTGATGTTAGTCGGCTGACACTAAGTGTATAACTCGATTAATACTGTAATCCTTCAATGCCCGACTATTACTGAAATGCCCGAGTGAACTCGGTTAGTACTGAAAATCACTTTGGCTGATATTGGAGTCTTCCTCAATGCCCGAGAGAGCTTGGCATACACTGACTGTGCTCGGTTTAGGTATAGACATTTGTGTAACATCACTATATTTGTGCATACATCAATGACAATACCCAATTGAATAACTCTCTTCAACACCATGTTGCGCTACTACTAACTTATATATATATATATATA
>MU224369.1:2162273-2192726 GCA_018584345.1 Thuja plicata
AAATCAGCTACAGACATTCCTATCCAAGAAAATAAAATCCAGATCCATACATACCAGGATCGAATCCGTCTGTATTCGGTGAATCTGACGGTGCTAAAATGGTCACTCGGCATATAACTACGTTGCTGTCACCAAAACAACAATCAAACTCACAAAAGATTCAGAAACCCTAGCTTGAAATAAACCCTGAACTGGAAAAGGAACGCAAATTTCGAAATTCCAAACTGACCGGAAGAAGCGGAACCAATAGAGAAATTGTGTTCTTCTTCTTTTCAATTCCTCTGGGTATTTCTTTTCTGGGTACTCTGTTTTTGGGTATTAAGCGCAGGCGTGAAAGAGTCCAGCAGAAGGTCGAGAATGAAGACACACCGAGATAGCTCAGAACATTCACATGCACAGAACCCAGAACAAGAAGAAAACCGAAAACCGAAAACCGATGACGTGTAAAGGTCAAAAAAAAATGAATGGATCAGATCCTTTCAATGGTAGTCATTGCCTTCTCCCTAATGGGCAACCGTCGATCAACAAAATCAGCTCAATTGTGTCCAAAGTGAAACGCCAGCGGATGACAGTGCACGAAAATGAAAAAGATCAGATTGTTTGCAGGATGGACGGCAAGGATTGCCTCAATGGCAGTCATTCCCTAATCCTCCAACTACAACCGTTGATCGGTTAATTTTGCCCGAGGCCTTTCAAAGGAAACGCCTACGGCGTAATTAGCTCATATCTTAAATACAGATATCTGAAAAATGTCAAAAAGGTAATTATATGACATTTCTGAGAGTAATTATTTATTTGCTTTGGGTGAGTGGAAAAGGCTATTTGGAATTAATTCTTGTGTAGGTTAAGGGGTTATCTGTGGTTATTCTTCTTGAATGTCCAGATGTGGCAAAAAAAACTCTTCTTCCTAGGTCCTGCTTCAAATAAAAATAGTTTTAGAAAATGCGGGCTCCTAAAACAATGTCAGCTGCTTTGTCTGCAATAAATGTTTGTCCATCTTGTGGAATGACACTTTTACAACCTTAAACCCACCCCACTACCATACTAAAATGCCTCTTGGCTTGATAAATTCACCTCTCCAGCAAATACTTGTCGAGTAGCTCAGGTAGTATGTAGGGGAGAACTGGTCAGATGCTTCTGTTATGCCAATGTTAGGTTCTTTTATAAATTTTAAAATGAATTAAATATCATGTCAATATTATGTAAAGATGGCCATATATCAGGTCTCTGGGTTTTGGACCAGCAACAGATATATAGAAAGAGGTTATGAAAGCATAATAATTCTTCTAACGCTTAATTGTGTTCTTTTTAATATTGGAGTGGTAGTTTACAAGATATGAGTCCCAAAACTGAAGTCACTAATTGATCATTAGTTTGAGCCAGCACCATCAAAGACCTTAGAAATCTCTACAATAAAAAAGATTCATTTCAAAACTAACAAGGTTTTGCAGCAGTGACTGGTGTCAAAATTTCAAGCAAGTTTGAGAAGTACATAAAAAAATTGAGTCATCAGAAATATCAAATTTCAAATTTGCATACAAGGTCTTTAATACAAACATTATTTCCAAGTGCTTCACCCCCTGTTCTCTGCCCCTGCATTCTTGGCTAAAGGTGGCTGCTCATTAGTAACTACAGTTCCATTATTCCATATACACCATCAGGTATAGTTCCACTAGGCTACCCTGGTGATTATGCCACTTCTATAATTAGCTGATAGACTATTGTTAGGGAGAGCTTCCGCTGTTAAAACGTCAAATCTCACCCGGTGAAACTTTTCTGGTGCCCGGAAATGATTGGGACGGTTGAATCTGATCTTATCACATCACGCAGAAAAGTTTCACGTCAGAAAGTTTAACATGGGTTTGGAACCGCGCAAAGGGAAGCTGTCAGACAGGGCATCTTTGACAAGTAATCACAGTTCGTGTCCGCCAGTTTGTGCTGAGAAGTGTCTGTGCTATAGATAGATCAAAGCGAACAGGTTCGAGTAAGTATAAGATCACACCTGGCTTTTGCATATGATAAACCCTAAACCCCAATGTGATGTGTACCCTTTAAATTGCAATAGCATTTTGTTGAATGCCGAAATTGAAATTTATTGATGGACAAACCCCAAACTTTTGTATACAATATATGACATTCATCTTAATTAAATGAGTATGGTTGCGACTGGATCAACAGTGAAGCTTTTGTAGATTCTTAAAAAGGCAGATTTTCTTGAATTGAGAAAAACAGAGAGATCTTATTGTAAAAGCAAGAATGATCTTACCCTTTCAGCTGATCGGATGCTATTTGTTTAGTAACTTTAGTTTCATAAAGGGCTGATTATGACAAAGCAGAGATGCTTTCAATCTATGGAGAAGAATTGTTACTTATTTATTATTGTATAGTCGCCTAAATACCATAAGCTAAAAAGTAAAATGTCTCCCTTCTCTTTACCTGTCAACAATATTTGTTCATAATTTTGTTGTTCATGGTGAAAAATCAATTTTGTTTAGCCAAAGCCTTTGTCTGCTCTGTATTGACATGTTAGGAGAAAAATAAAAAAGGAAAAATCTCTTAATTCTCACATTTTCTACTCACTTTAATTGTGGGTTGAGCCTTAGACTACTCTCCTACCTTCCGAGTCACATTTTCTTTGCCTTGGAGCTATATAACTATTTTTTTTATATAAGAAAGGCCAATATGTAGGGGAAAGGATGTAGTACTTGAGCGCATTCTAATGGTTATGATAGCAGTTGTTGATTTAATACACACACTTGTTTATTTCATGTCCAATATTTTTGATAAGGTTGCACCAAAAGTTGTGAATTTAAAGTTGTTATTGATGATGATGGTTATCCATAATTGAATGAAATGTATCCTTTAGTAATAAAAAGAAACCAATCATGTGATGCCACATCAGCTGCACAAGTATGGGTCTCCCTTTTGCATGACCATTGGTCTTGCTTTTTTTTAACTATTTTAGACACCTTGGCAAAAAACATGCTGATGTGGCGTCATATTTGATAATGTGGCCCTGAAACTTAGCTAGAAGCAGGGGACTTGCCAAGTAAGGTGCTGTAAAAAATTGGGAGTGATTTGAAATTTCCATGAAGGATTTTCAGCAGCACAAAGTTAGGGTGCTCAACTACTAGGTCCTCTCCCCTTTAAGCAAATTTGTCAGTGGGAAAATGTACTTTCTGAAAGATGGTAAAAGATGACTAATTGATGAGATAGAGCTCTTAAAGTTGTCCATGCATGATTGCATCTACACTACTCTTCACACAACCAATATTACAATATTTTCTTCTACATATAGCCATAATCTTCTTAATAATATGGGTTTCTTGAGAAGGCCCTGGAAACTTTTAAGGCTGGGAGCTTTGCAAGAGGGCATGGACATCCATCAAAGCGTTATTGAAACCTGTTATTACCCTTTTCAGGTGAAGGCAAGGGCAAGAGCTGGGTGAGGTGTGCAGAATTGTCTCTCAGAGATTGGGGCTTACTGGGGCTGGGTCACAACACGCCATGACCGCGGTTGCGACAGGCAGTAGTAGAGGCACATTCTACATTACAAATTCTAATTAAAAATTTTCCATGGAAATTGTACTATGTCTCATAATATTCCTCTTCCCCTTATTCATCTGTTTAATAAAATGCCTTACAGAAATGGTATCTCATGGAATATAATGACTGCATGATATAAAGAAAATGGATTTGGATTTGTTGAAGAAGCTTTAGAAACTTCTAAGCAAATGTAATTGGGAGTGACAACCTTTGCCAGCTTCCTGCCTATGTGTGCCAAAATGAGCTCACACTTGATTCCCAAAATGTGAGCTACATAACAGTTTGTTAAGTGACAACCTTTGTTTCGTATTAAACTTATCCATAGATATAATATATCTACACTAAGTACTGAATTCCAAATGTTACATCTTAAAGACCACAAGAGGCCCTAACATATGTTAACTCTTCAGTCGGAGCAAATTTAAAATCTAACATTCTCATGTCGAAGTATTAATGTAGCAAAGGAAGGCCCACTTAGCTCCTAAAAATGTGCTAGGTAGAAACTAGTTATCTTGGAAGCAAACACGTATGTACAGTATTTTGCTGATGTTGCTAATTTGATAATATTTGGATAAACAATCATGGTTAGGTGGTTAAGAGGTGAATCATCCTACATGGGAATCTTGAGCAAAGTTAGATGGGAATGAGATGAAAAAGCAGAAAATAGTCTGCAGGGGAAGCTTTCAATCACAATCAAACTTGTTCATCAGTTATTCATGTGTACAAACCTGACATGATGAGAATAGATCATAGCTGATGGTTTTGAATGTGGGCAAGCTCGTATCATACATCAAAGAATAGCAAAAATAAAACCTTTCCTATTCTAGTCAATTTAATCAGTTCTCCTTATGATTTTTTGGATGGAAGCCAGTCCATTAACTCTTGGTCACTCATGTACACATCCTTCAGCATATATACACTGATTGGGGCATGTACTAGCTAATTTCTTATGTGAAAGGGAAGGAGGAATGGAGAGATAGAGCTCACTTGAGATATGCATTTGAATTATACTAGTCTTTGGGTAATTGGCAATTACCAGTGGAAGCCCAATGCCTTCTTTCTTCAGATTGTATGAGTGTGTAATCAATTATTGGAGTTTGCTAAAGTAGATGCAAGTTTGAGGCCGCTAGAGTGATGTTCTCAGTGGTCCTCATAAAGGCATCAAACTTATACATCTAACATTAATAGTGGATACTTGCAAATTGGTTTTCTCTAAAATAAATACCATGCAATCTTTTGCATGTGCTCTTATTTACTTGCATCATGCTATATTCTTGCAAGTTGCTAACAACTAATACAAGTGGATATGTATAATGTGAACTACCCTTCCCTTTTAATTGCAGTATGGAATTTGTCAATCAGTCATAAAGCATAAGGAATCTGTTAGAAAACCTTCCATGTTGCTCAATCGAAAACATAATTGGCGCACGATGGAGTATTGAATGTGAGAATCATATTGTTGACTTGAATGGTAGATTATCCACATCGATTATGGATGATTGCTTATTATATCATGGTAGTACTTACATTTGACTCTAGTTCAATTGCTAGAATTGTTTTCAAGGGAATTTCTTCTATATTGATCACAAAGTTTAATAATATATGGAGTCAAATGGTCTGTCAATCAAATTAATGACTCTAGTTCCCAGATTGTGGGGAGTAATTAATTGCAAGGAACACCTCAATTTCAAAAAAATGTTATTTTCTCCTTAAATATTTATAGAGTTTACATTTTTAATTGTATGTAATTGCTGATATTTTCCTTAGCCTAATCACGAGGTTGCCAAACTGAAACTATGGAAGTGACCTGCGCTCAGTTGGAACCCTCTTGGGCTAAAGTTAATATTGACGGGGTATCTGCTGAAGAAATATGTTAGGATACAGATGAGGATGTCATTTTATTTTTGTTGGGAGAATGCACTTAGCTACCAACATGGCAGAGGCATTAGTGCTTGGTCACATTGATTCACTAAGTTTGTCATTGAAATAGTCTCTTAGATAAAGAGATTACTCTTTTCTCTAGGAGGAAAACCAAAGACCTGGAAATTGCAGAAAACACTCCAGTACATTTATTGTATTTTTAAAAGTTTTGATGATGAATTTCACATTGATATTCTTCCTGGAAGGTAATCTGGGTTGCAGACATTCTTGCTAAATTGATGGTATTGGCTAAACAGCCAACTAAAACGTAAGGTTTATAAAGGGAGATATGAAAAAAAACAAAGTGTCCCCTTGGTAAACACTTACGTTTTAGTTTTCTGTTTAGACGTTGCCTAAATCGATGTCCTCTTTAATGGTGGAACAAGCATGGCTGGGAAAACAAAATGACTTTACCAATTTAAGGTTTTGAGTAGGCCTGTAAAGTGTTATTAATGAAGTAAAATGATAAGGTTTTATAGATGGGAAAGGTTGGCTCAAATAGGCCTCTTCCATTTTTAAACCTAACAGCTTTCATTGGGATCTCCTCTTATCACCAACCTCCTTTTATATTATCCCCTTTGTTTCCTTGTTACCATTTTTACCTTCACCATGCATGCCATCCTCCCTCCTGCCATGTTCACTCACAGTCACTTCAATTGAAGGCTTGCTTCTTGCTCAAGTGTGGGAAGGAAATGTTGTATTTGGAAGAATTTTTCTTTTTGAATGCCCTCCATTCTTGGCTTCATTGTTATTCTACAGTTGGTTTGGTGAAGATAAGACTTTTAGTTAATAGTGGCTCTGGTCAAATGAGGGCTAGTCTTCTTAATGTCAGAGACTTAGTTTGGGATGAGCTAAACCTGTTATTGAGGATTTGACTATTTTGAATGAGCAATATACTTCTACCATGTTTAATATTCCTCCCAGTGCTTCCAGTCCCTCATCTGTTAGTTCTACTTCTCCAGGTCAAACAGCTATTGTCCCTATGGAAGACCCTGCAAATATGAAAATTAAAATTCAAGCCCTTAAGATTGAGGTGTTATCTCAGGAAAAGAACATATACAATTACCAAACTTTGATATTTTCATAGACAAGACTTCTACCAAGGGCCTTTAGTGTCTGAAACCTATAGGTCATTTTGAGGATTTTCATGTGACTGGCAACTTCTGTTTAGTGGGTTATGCGTTAATGACATATCCAATCAAAGTGGCGGAAACCCTTCATAATCTCTGTCTGCAGCTGAGCACTAATTTGGTCACTGAAGATAAGGTTTAGGTTGAGGGGCTACGACTTGTCGAGTTGTCAATGATTTTAATGAAAAGCCTAAGGTGGAGGTCAGGATGGAGTGAGGTGCTGGATTTGATTCTGCTCAGCCTTTCGTATCTTTTAATCTTTGAATTCTGTGCTAAATTTTGTTCCTTCTGACTAGGACGCTAGAGGGTAGGCCCTTTATGACCCATGCTTAAATTTGAAGTTTAAATATAATGCTCTGAGCAGTACTAACTTTAAGACTAGTCAACGGATAAAACTGGTTTATATTTATGATATTAGTTCAGTTTTGAACCACGCATTCATTAGACATTTTAGCAGGATACCACTCTGGGCTGCATGGATCCTCTTGTTACTTCGTTTTACTTTTTTTGTTTGGTTAACTATGGGAAGGCTGCAAGACTGGTTTATAGGTTTGATCCTGCTTGGCATCCTGTGCCTGTATCATCGAATTCTATGTTAATTTTTTTTTCTTTTGACTATGTGCGAGAGAGTAGATCAGGGACCCTCAATGACCCATCTTTACCAAACAGTGGTTTTGGGAATCGCAGAGGGGTCAGTCTAGTTTATATGCATGGTATTAGTAGTTTAGCCACTATGCTATCCTTACATTTTAGCAGGACCAGTAGTGTCCCACTTTCGGCTACATGGATCCTCTTGATTACTAGGATTTTTTGTTCAGCAACCTGTTGAAAGGTTGCTGGACTGATTTACTGATTTCAGTTTTCAACCTATGTGATCTCCTTTTGAAACTATCAATATATAAAATTATCTTTATACCCTTATTCCCCCAAAACATAATTTGCTGTTTTTTTGTATTGCTTCACAGGTCTATCTGATCTAGCATTAAAATAATATAGTCCACTATCACATGCATCACAAAAATAAGAGGATAGTCAAACCAAACATCAAGATTTCAGTGCGTTTAAGTCTGTCTATCACATATAAAAAGAGGATGCGACTGTTTAAATAGCACCTGAATTGGATCCATTCCTCTATTCTTCAAATGGATTCTTGCCATCTGTACAGTGCTCTGCTGAAGGGTGGATAACCAAACTCATTACCTAACATAGAGTTGTCCATAAATGCATACACAGAATTTGCCAAATTATAATAACTAGATTAAGGAAATGCTGTCTTGCATCCCCTGATATCATAAAAAGCTAAATAAAAAGACATCTAAATGCAGTAGTTGAGCTTTGTTTAATATTCATGCTAAATCCTTCAAGTTCGTCTTTATGGAATTGTTGTGGCATGATTCGGTCTAGAAAAGCATGAAAATTCAAAAGCAAGATTGGAAAATTGAATTGATAAAAGTCCCTACAAAAATGTTTAACAGATTTGAGTGTTAATTCAATGGCACAGTTAAAATCATTTCACATCTAAAGTGGAAACACATCTGAAATATTGTTTATATGACTACAATACTAATCATCATGTAAACTCTTACCCTAACCATAATCTCAAACCTAACCCCAATTCTAAGCTTAACCCTAACCCTAACCATAATACTAACTATGATGTAAACTCTAACCCTACTCTAATCCTAATGCTAAACCTTAAACAATAGGCCTAACCCTAACCATAATTCTAATCCTAATCGAGACCATTTCCTAAACCCTAAACCCATCCCTTACCCTAACCATGGCACAAACCTAAACCTTTATCCCAACCCTAATGCTAAACCCTTACCCTAATCAATACCCTTAATCTAACCATAGTCCTAATCCTAAACTCAAACCATGTTTGTAACCTTAGTCATGATGTAAACCTTAAATCTGTGCTTAATCTGTGCTTAATCCTAAACATAATCCTAACCCCAGCACTAATCAAATTCCTAACTCTAACCATAATACTAACCATGATGTAAACCCCAATTCTGATGATTATCTAATCCCAATCGTTACCCTAAATCCTAATTCTAGTCAAAACCCTAACCCTAACCATATTGTAAATTTGCACCCTAACCATAATCTTAACCCTAACCCTAACCAAAACCCTAAACCTAATACTTACCATAGAGATAGAGATGCTGACATCTATGTATGCTGACATGTTTCCAAAAAACACAATCTCACTAAGGTATTTTTCCTTTTTAGATTTGCGGAGCCTAACTATTTAAGTCATTCTCAAGCATGGTGCTTAATACATGCATAACTCCACTCCTTGTTGGTGTTTACACTTTGGACTTTGGACCTTGGACTTTATTCTCTCCAAGGAGAGATCCATACAAATGGTTGTATGAGTCAAGTTCCCTACTCTTCTTGTGCCTTCTTGGCCTTAGTTGGACATTATTGTGGCTGATTTTTGTCATAACATTTTCATCAAACCTAAAAAAAGTTCTTTTCCTACCTTGAATAAAAATCAGGTTGACCTCTTTAAAGATTTGAAGGATTTCATGGATATTGAAATTAGTAAAGTTGGCTACACCTAACTTGGTTAATTTTCACTGACTTGCCTAAATTCTTGTATGCCTTGTCAATCCTTTAAGTGTAAGACCAAGGGTTGTCTGAGCCTTGGTACTTCTAGATCCAACTTTGATCCCAAGTCTTCACGGGACGATCCTCCCAAAAAGAGGAGGGATGTGCAATAGTTGGAAGTAAAAAAAGCAACTTGAATAATAGGGCTAAAATTCTAGATTTTTTATAATGGTGTTTCTTCAAACTATTTGGCCAACATAATCTCAAAAACCCTAGATAAGGGGAAGGAAATTATCCTTGCTTCTTAAAAAGATCCTTCAAATGAGGCTAGCATGTTGCAGTAAATTGTCATTGATGTCAATTTGATGGACCGATGCTAATGAAGATGACGATAAACATGAAGATGGAGATGGAGATTGTTGCAATATGTTGTTATAATTTTCATTGTTGTCAACCTCTGAGATACTTGTATGATAATGGATGGATTGATGCAAATAAAGGTATGGTTTCTTCTTGATATTCTTATGGTCAACCTAATATGAATGCTAATCACATGAAGCTGATTCTTGAAGACATAAAGTAGAGAATTATGATATGAATGAGATGGTTGTCGAATCTACATAGAATAGAGTTTGGTGGTTGACAAAGAGCAATATGTATGGCGTAGTATGTATGCTATCATTGATAAGATGGATTTTTGTAGTTGTCAATTAAGAAGTATCTTTCACGACAACCTATGGAAAAGTATGTTGACAGTTGTGCCAACTTGTGATAAAGGAAACAAGTATAGTTGTTGAGTAGTGTATTGACATTGGTGTCAATCATAATGACAAATAGGGAGCAATATATCCTTGATGATCTTGTTAAAGTGAAGATTGTTGCATATGACATCAACTAATATATGGATGACTAATGTTCATGGTTGGATGCCAATGTTTTGTTGATCATATTTTTCTAACCTAGAAGAAGAGGAGGAGGAGAAGAAGGGGAAGAGGAAGGAGAATTAGAAGGAGAAAAAGAAAAACAAGGAGAAGAACACAAAGCAGAATGCAAAGAACAAGGTATATCTTGCTATCGGTGTAACCATTTCACATCTTTTAGGTGCAAGTGCTAGTCCTTATTAGCAATCATCTGCACCACAAAGTTATGGAAAAAGCCTCCAGTAATGTCAACAACTGGAGAAATGGTAATGACAACAAGATGAGTTTGAAGAAATAGCACACAAAGTAGATTTGCCATGACTAGATTCTAAGGATGCATCATTTTGTCCTTAAATCTACAATTGTTGTTGCCTTCTTTCCGTCCTGTCTATAACAGTTTGAAGAGCTTGTATACCAGTATCAGTATTGTTACCTATTCTGGAATTATAAATATTTTGATTTTCTCCACTGACCATCTCCACATTCTGCTATTCCTCCTGACTACCATCCTGTATATCATCATCACATTGGCTTTCTGCTCAAGTGAGAGCTCATCTGTGTCATTGATCTTGTCCTCATTCCTAACCTTTATCTGACCAACATAGTTAATGCTGATTTACTTCACCTAGGTTCAGGGTTTGGTCATGGCAGTTTGTTGATTGCTTTTACCTAGGATATGCATGGTTTCAATAAGGCCATACAAAGAACATATAAAATTTTAAAGAATAAACAATGGCATAAAATATATATCAATTTTACTTTCACTGTTACTTTAGGCTTTTTATTTTTATTTTAAAAAATTTCTGTTATTTTATTTTCATTAAATTTATTTTTATTTTTATTCTGGGCATTGGGTACACAAATATGGCCTGGAATAGTGGGTCCTGCTGTGATGTCTCTTTTTTAAATATGATTTAACAATGAATAATAATAAAATTAAAATATAACATAATTAAATTTAGTTAAGTTAATGAAGGGTCAAAAGGCATGAAATGAAAAGTTGTGATTCCCTCAAACATGAGATATAGAAAGGGAGAAGAGAACTTCATTTGAAAGGAGAAGAGGAAGGAAGAGAAAAGGGAAAGTGTGAAGCAAGTAAGAATTAATAAAAGAGAAAAAAAGAAATGAGAAGAAAATAAGGAAGCGACTCCTTCAAAAGACAAAAGTTATGAAGGTTTGTGACTCTTCATAAGTGTGGTAATTATGAAGGTTTGTGACTCTTTAAGTCTTTCTTTCAAAGAGGGACAATAATGAAGGGTTGCGACTCTTTCAAAGGGAAACCATGATGAAGAAGTGTGACTCTCCTCCACATTGGAAGAAATAAAGGGGAGAATGTTTTATTTGAGGAGGACATCCAAGGGAGAGCAATTTGGGGAATAAAAGTTTATTCTCAAAGACAACAATAAAAAATGGCGACCCTTTCACCAATAAAAGGAGATTTAATTCTAAGCAAAAAAAGGAGCAATGGTAAAAGAATATTATTCAGATTTTAATAGTAGTTCTGAAGATGAATAAGAGAAGGCATTAAGGAATTAAAAATAACTCCATTTGATGAAGGAGATCAAAATAAGAGATTAATCTGATATGAGAAATTAGACTTAAGATATACACACATACACACACACACACAACTGTTGACATTGCATCCCTAAATCAATATGGGGCTTAAGTATTTTATGCACTCGATCTGCCCACTGCCAATATGGATAACAATGCATTTGACCTGCCTATGTATAATCAATTGTATTATATGCATTACTAGTCATTGAGTGCAAGAGGGTTGATACTTAAACTATGTGTTAACATATGAGTGTGTTTATTTTGTAATCACTCACATATTAGTTGGAGGAAATAAGAAAGGGAGATGCGGTTTACCAGCTCCTCTGAACTAAGTACGCTACCCCAAGAGATGGAATTGGTCCATAGTTGGACATTCCTGTCTCTTGTGGGTCGAGAGGTGATTTGGTTGACTCACGGGGGGAATTGGTCTATCGTTGGATATTCCTACTGCTTGTGGAATGTTTGACCTTGGGGGAAATTAGTTTATTATTGGATATTCTTGTTGCTTGTGGAATGTTTGACCCAAGGGGGGAATTGGTCCATCGTTTGATATTCCTGCTACTTGTGGAATGTTTGACCCAAGGAGGGGAATTGGTCCATTGTTGGATATTCCTGCCGCTTGTGGGATGCCCTAGGGGGAGGGGGGAATTGGTCCATAGTTGAATATTCCTGCTGCTTGTGGAATGTGGACAAGTTTTCCATAATGTGAATATGACGTGCTCTCAGGCTTGGTTTGATTGGGCAGTTTACTGATGCCCCTTTAAAGCTCCTACCAAGATGAGTTTATGATAGGTTGTGATGGTAATCCCCAATTTTACAAAGGAATTCCACAATGAGATTAGTTAAATCATATGCTTGAGATAATGGTTCTAACCCTGGTGGGAAAGATATGTTTTATGGATTACATTGGAATTGTAATATATATATATATATATATATATATATATATATATATATATATATATATATATATATATCCTAACCCTAGAATTGGATGTACTTCATGAGTTATATCTATGTTATTGTCTAATTTGGTTGCAGGTTTCTAAAACAGGCTTATCTCATCTTATTCTCGAGTAAGAATTACATCTCTACTACTTTTTTCCCTTAGGACAATTGTGAATTTAGGGCAAAGTATAAGGTGGTCCAAGAAAGGGACACTACACTTACCTGTGTACAACTTGGGCGAGAATGGGGTGGACCTGGCATGGGCATGCTTTGGGTACATGAAGAACACAGTAACATAGGGTAGCTACAATCAACAATGAATTTTCACTTTGTTGTCCAATCTTAAGGGGATATTTTGGGTAATTTGCTGATGGTTATTAGGAGGTTAGGAACCAACTTCAGAGGAATTTATTGGCATCTTGAGACATGTCAATCAGCAAAGAAATAATTAAGGTGGTGACCTCATCAATCAAGTCAGTAGACACCTTTCTCTCGCATTTGGAAACATCAAGACTTCTCTCCGTCTGAGGCAACCTAGGTTTATTGGAACTATAATAGCTAATTACTAGTGTAACACCGACACGGGGGGACGTCGGGACGAGGGGATGCCGAGACGAGTTTGCGGGACGGAAAAAAAATGCCTCAATTTGGGGACGACGACGAGGAGGGGTGCTGCATATTATACATACAAAACTTGAAATGCTAGTTATGAAATGATGTTTCATTATAACATACCAAATTGAAATACTTGAACATAGAACAATTGCAACACGAACCAGAACCATTGAACATTCAACATAGTAACATAGTACATTCCCAATAGTAACATCCAAAAATAAAAAATCAAATAGAAATTCAAATTATCAACCAATAGAATTTATATTAGTTCTATCAAATATCAATTATATCATAAAGATGATTACAATGAGTAGCATCATGCATGATATGAATCATGATCAATATCAAAATGAGTACAAAATCATCTCAAAATGACAAAATGTAGTGATGGGAGGCCTCCAATCATCCCCCAAGCAAAAGTCCTCATCACTGGAACTACTAGACTCCTCACGCTCACGTTTTGCCAAAGGAACACCAACCAAATCTACATTTGTTTCTGCTGCAATCTCGTCCTCATCAACCTGAGATGGATCCTCTGGCTCTACATCCCATCGTGATGTTGGGCTCTCTTTCTACACACGCCTCTCTGCTCTCTTAGAGGTAAGTTTGTTCCTCTTAACAGAATGGATGAAGCAACCAAGCACCCAAGTACCCCTGACGTCCCCAAGCACCGAAGCGATGCAGCGGCGAGTGCGGCCGCGGTGCGGCGACGCTTGGGCGGTGACAGGGGTACTTGGGTACTCCAAGTACCCGTCCCAAGGACGTCCCCGCATAGAGTAGTCCTAGGTTTTGGGCCGGGTGCGCGTCCCTGTGTTTCACAGCTAATTGCACAAGACAAACCATCATTCCACATTACAATCTTTTAAGCTTAGCTGTACCAAACAACACATTTCTTCTAGGTAGATTAAGCAAATGCACAATTACATAACACTTGTTTAATAACCTCTTGGACAATCTTACACAATAAACTCGAAGACCACATTTTGCAAGAACTATACCAACAAAAGATTTTGAAATAAAACTAGTCATTGAAAGCAAGATTTATTTTTGGTTTTAAGAATGGAAATTAAAGTACAACAAATGTTTTAGATTTTCTCTTCATTGGATCAATAAATCAACATTTGTTAGGGATATAACACATTTTAGGCGAGATAGCTACTTTTTCATATGTTGTTTTGATGTGCTTTTGAAGCAAAGGGGGTTCCCTTAGCCAAGCATATTATCCCAAATGTTAGTTTCAAAACCCGTTCTTAGGCATAATTTGCTTAAATAAATGGTGGCCCTCTTAATTTAGAGTCACCGTACTTGGCTATACTTCAATATACTTGATAGGGTTTTCATTACGAATTTTCTGCTTGGAATTATTTAAAATATGATAAAACAATGAAATTCAACAGCTATGCTATAAGGACATGATGACCCCCTTTATAAATTATAAAATGGCCAGTTCAGCATTATTATCATAAATCATTCAAACCAAGTATAATTTAGTTTTGGAGAGTATCTATTCATCTACATGGTATGAACGTTTTGCAAATGACTAATGGAGCATGAAAATGATTTGAATAAATACTGTCAAGCATGTAATTACATATATATCATATAGAAAGGTAAGAACAAATAAATACTCCCCATTAATATTCATTTGCCTAGGTAAAGCTTGTTTGGTTTGCCTAAACATGCCTTGAGAAAGCAAAATAATAAAAAGGAAAATTATACATTCCTTACTTATTTCATTGTCATTTTTTACTTCTTTGAGTGTTATGGTTTCCTTTTGGAAAGAGTACTGATTAAGCAAGGAGTATTCATCCATTTCTTGAAGATTTGTGTGCATTTGTTGAAGAAGAAACACATATTTTCAGTATCTTCTTATCACGTGGCAGTGTTATTTTGCATTTTGGGTGGCCATGTTGGTTTGGAGATTCAACTATTCAGTAGCTTGCATGGGCTTTTAATGCTCATAAACCAGAAGGGCATAGAAGCCGAACATATGAAATTGATTCCCATGACTGTTTTTTCATTTTACAAAGACCTTGGTTTAGATCGTGGTGGGGAAAAGGCAACTTCTATTATAATTGAATGAGCATGGTTTGGACCATTTAATTTGTATCCTTGCAAAATTCTTGATGTGCTTTTGTATCTGAAAGTAGTGACACACATGTCTTAAAATTTGTGGCAAATGATTCTTTCCACAAAGAAAGTTAAAAGATAGCTATGGAGGGGTCCAATAGAGAGGTTATCTTATATCAAGAATTACTGCATTCTAAAACATACATCACTCCATGAATGTTGTAACATTATACATTTGAGTGAAAATTAATTTGAAGAGTAATTCAAACACTAAATTGGATTAATGAATATATCTTTAACCTGATTTGTACTAGCTGACCTTCAGTACTATTAAACTAGATTGATGCAGTATTGTTACAACCCACACCTCAAGCAATCATGGTAAGAGTGGCCTATAGAATGAAACTGGGTAAGATTGTATAAACATATGAAGTAGGTATTAAAACATTAATTAATGAACTAACCAACTGGGCCCTCAATCTGTAAATCTGTGTGATAGTGTTTCATATTTCATTTCATATAGGGATTTATTCTGTCCATATGCCCTACATGCCCTGTCCCCTCGAAAAGAAACTAGAGCATCCCGGGATAAGGACACAGGAAATGTTGAAAGCAGTTCAAAAGTCAAATACTTGGAGATATTTGCAGTGTATGTTGAACAAATGTGAAATTTATATTTGTGATTCTTTCACTGATTCTCTGCTGAACTTCTAGCATTGTAAAAATTTCTTACCATTTTGGTAAGTAAGAACCATAACTATGGAATTGTGATGGATTTATAAGAAAGCACACAGAATGCTCTAGCAACCCAGATCCATTCTGCTACTAGTGCCAGAGGGGAAAGGTTTAACAACAAACCTTTGATAAGTAGGAGGTATTTTCTATAGTAAGTCAAATTATGATATTGCTATCAGAATTCAACTGTGTAGTTTTTTGTGTCAAACTCATTGACCCATTTTTACCTATCTCTTATAAGAATGAATAGAACACTTAGCACTCATTGCATCTAAGTGATGCTCACAAAGGTGAAACACCAGACCTCTTTGTTTACTAGAACCTTACTATTTCTACTGCAATTATTTATGATTTGCTATAAAGATGTCACCATTGAGAGGTTTTTTGCTTGCCGTTCTATGCAGATATTTCCTTTTAATTTTTGTTTACCTTAGTTTTTGGAATTGTGATATTCTGTGGATTATGTTAATTCTCCTTCACTCTGTCTTATTGAGACTATAGAGCATGTTGCTGACATTGATTCATTCTGTTGACTTTGTTTTTAAAATAAAATAAAAATCTTACCTGTCAAGAAATGATCCTTTCAAACTTGGGCAAACTAATTATGGGCCTTAGAAATTGAAGTTCCTGGTTGTCTGCTTTTTCTTCACAGTCTTGCTCTCCTGCTGAGTCAAAAAGTGGAGGGTTATCTCCTAGTTTAGATATCTTTTCTTGCTCTTCTACTGCATCTGTTACTGCATCTTTGCTCTTTTGCCGGGATTACCTTTGTTTCTTTGACTGGATATTCCTGCATTTCTTTTTAGGTTTTTCTTGCTTTTGTTCTTCTGTAATTTTTTATACAACCATTTTGTCTTTTATTTTCTTCTCCAAATACTTTGTATACCTTACAGTAAAATGGTGTGACATGATTTATTGATGTACTTTAATGAATATGCACTAGGCAATGAGGTTTGTAGTAAAAGCTGGACCATCTAAGAATTAGAGATTTCTCCAGTTAATATACACCATGCAATGAGGCTTGTAGCGAAATTTGGACATCGGAAAACTCAATGTAGTACTTAAGAAATTAGAGAGTGCCAATAGGTGATTAGTCTAATGAAAGAGCACGACACAAGTAGGTGATGCATATGTAGGGGATAGAGAGGAGGGATGAGAGGAATGCTATACGGATGATAACAATTGTTGGATGTGAAGCTTGAGTGAACAATCTGGGGTAAAGGGGATAAACAATTTGGTAGACTACAATGATTGTGATAATACAAAGTGATGCATGCTCATAGATTGGAATGATTGTTTCCTACATATGATGTCTGTTTACTAGGATTTCATTATGGTATTTTTGTAAGGCCTCGTACAAAGTAGTTTTCACTAATGGACAAATTTATTTTCATTCTTTTTTTAAAAAAATTGAGCAATTTTTTTACTTTTCGAAGATTGGTGCTAATGGTTTAGGCATACAAATGGATTATATTCATGGGCTCATTTATTATATGGCTATATGGAGTAGTTAGCTTGTATGCTTTTGATCTAAACTTAGTGATTGTTGAACTTATGCGGTTGGTTGTCATTGACGTCAAAACTTGGTGGTCTGAATAGATCACAATATACAAAGCAATTGATGTCATTCCTGGTGGTCTGGGTGTTTGGTTGTCATAGATCACAATGTACAGAGTGATTGTTGTCCGTCTTGGTGGTCCAAACAGGACTGGATATAGATATAGCATACTAGTATGAATGACAAGTGCAGACAAGACAGTGGAAGCTAATTATTACATAAGTTTTGCTGTGATAGTATTTGCAGATATGCTTTTCGGAAGATGCTTGCTCTAGAAACTAATGATTATGGTGTAAGGAGTTGATCCTCTCAATGTTTGAGTTTTTGGTTTGGAAGTGAGAGACAATGTTGTAATCTGGATGCCTATGCAGTAGTGATAACAATGATTATAGATTTGAGGATTATTTTACCCCACACTTTTCAAGGAAAAAGTAAAGACACGCAGTTGACGAATGTTTAATGGTTCAGATGTGTATGCGGTTGGAATGATTTTTGTGGATACAAAAATAATGACTTTGTGTTCCACATTTTTATTGTAATGATCCCTTGTTATCCATATTCTAAAATTCTTTAGGGGGTTGAGTTGTTGGCCTTGGTAGACGTGTTCATTTTTATTTCTAGTTGATCTTGGTTGCTATGTTTGCTCCGATGATTGTAGCGTGCTCTAGCAATTATGGTGTGTGATCCTAACTGTTGGAAGGAAATATATTGATAAATTTTTTCTTGGGTTTTGAGGCTGATTTGGTGTATATACCAGTGATGTGTGTGTGTGAAGGGATGAAAAAAAAAAGATATACGATAGACATTGTGTGCAAATATAAAAATGGCAAATATAAGTGCAGACAGTTTATGGTGTGGGTTGTTTGGTGCAGGTATATTATGAGCAAGCTGCAAAGATTCCTATTATGGTGTGGGTTGTTTGGTGCAGGCATATGTAGATGTAATATTCTCAGTCCATATTTTGTTTTTCTTGGCAGTGAGCCATCCGGTTGTAATACCGACAGTGAACCTTTATTCGCAGTGAACCCACCTGCACTGAGCATTCTGGTAGTGAGCTACCTTTTGTAAACATCACCTTAATTGGTGTTTTACACTTGAGAATTAGCATTCTCTATATTTTTTCCCATCTTGGGTTTCAACATTAAATCAGGTGTTCATTGTGTATGTTTCTTATCTATTTTGGTTAAGTGATTAAAGATTTATTTTATTAGTTTCAAATTTGTGAAATTGATAAAAGTTTTAATCTACAACTAATTCACCCCCCCTATCAGTTGTTTGGGACATTCAACAATTGGTATTAGAGCTTGGTCCCTTGTTACTAGCTTAACAGCTCGAGGGAGATCCCGGTCGATTGAACAAATTCTATATAAGGATATGGCAAGAGGATACTACTCAGATGAAGATTTGAAGACTTTCCTTGAAGATATGGAGAGTGCGGAGTCAGAGAATGAAGAATTAAAAGAAAGTATCAAGGAAGCAAATGATTGTGTCAAGAAGCTAAGAGATTAGATCCAAAAATTGAAGATGATATTTAAGGAAGTTAAAGACAAAAGCAACTATTAAGAATTAGGTGTTCAAATTAGAAGAAAACTAGAAAGTGGAGGAATGTCTAAGAAATACATTAAATAAAAAATAAAAGAACGCGAGAAGTTGAAACAAAAGATTGTGAAACTTGAATTAGAGGCAAAAGTCGACAAAATCAGTGTAACACTGTATGAATTGTTGAAAGAGTATAAATCATGAGTAAATAAAAGTGGATTAGAATCAAATGACAATGGTAAAGGCAAGGCAGAAGCTGAAAAGAAACCTGAAGATCTGAACTTGGTTTGGAATAAAAAAGCTCCTACAAGAAAGCCTCTGGTTTGACAACCCAATGCTCAAAGGTACCCATCATTTAATGGTTATCATTTTCAATGCAATATATTTGGACATAAGGCAATAGAATGCAAACATAAAATGAATCAAAACACTCAATGTTTAACTGTAAGAATTTTGCTCACAAAGCAAGTCATTGCTGAATGAATAAAAGCTTTGATGGAATGAATGGATCATTTTGTGGGTAAACTCTTTCATAGATATTGCCATCTATGTTATAGTTATAGTCATAAAGCTAATCAATGTAGATCGAGAACAACTTTAGTAAGATTAGACCAGAAAAACACCAAGTGTTACAATTGCAAAGAGTTTGAACATTTTGCTAGCAATTGCAAGAATATGATTGCTTCAGTAAAAGTAGAACCTAAGAAGAAGGATGTAATGGTTTGGAGAAATAAGGAAATGAATGTGACGGTTGTACCAAATTCTGGTACAAGTGCTCCTTCCTCCAAAAATTAATCTGGTAGCTCAGGCTTAGGGGAGCTTCATAGAAAATCTGTTTGCCCCCTTCGCCGAGGTGTTGCATGTTGTAGTTGCGACATGACAAATGTTGATAGCATAAAATGTATGTTTTGATAAATTGCATATGCATTGTACGTGTGATTGACAAGATAGATTTGGCAACAATACCCTAATCATAACAAGCAAGTTAGATATCATGTTTTTGCGATCATTTTGCATCATGAGTAGAAGAGATCTAGTTGCAAGAGAAGTTGAAGAATGAATAGAAGAATCAAGTACAAGTTCTTAGTGCAGAAAGAGTATATGTTATTGACGGAATCAAAGATGATGGTCGAAGGTGAATCTAGCAGTAGTTGGAAGCTCGGTAAGGTGCAATTGGATGGATTTAATCATATGGAGATCAAGTTACTTTAAATGGTATCATGGCAAAAGAAACTTAGAAAGTCCAAATTTCAGGGCATGCCGGTTTGGATATTTGGAGTGAGTTTTCTTGGTTTTTCCATGAAGACTCTATTAAGTTTGTTTTGAGTAATATCTAAGGCGATTGCATGATGTTGAACAAACCCTATCAGATTAAGAAGGAATTTATATTAGCTATTACAAGTCTTTGTGGTGTTGGACCTGTTTTGGTGAAGAAGTCTGTTAAAAACAAAGGTTAAATCCCTAACCAACGTCACTACTGATTAGAGAGCATTGCAAATCAATACTATTGTCAATCCAATGATAAAGTATTTATGACATTACTTACACTTAATTTATTTCAGAAATAGAGAAGGCTCAACTTCAACTACAGTTGTATTTATAGCACATCAAATGGTGGAAGAAGGAAAGAACTTTGATTTATGTGAATTGTTGATGGTGCAGTTGTTAGAGAACATTGTTATGTGTTTAGTGCTTTATTTCTTGAAATCCCTACCGATGAAAGATAATATCAAATGTAAGTTAGATGTTCCTGTTGGAAAACAAATTTACCGATACTTAAGTTGCTTGATAGATAAAGACAGAGCATGTAAAGATTATTTCATGAATCTTGCAAGTATGCAGTGTTCAGGTTTGGTACATGGCAGTGTGAGTTGTTTTGGGGAGAGTTCCTCCTTCAGAAAAAGAAAATTGGAAATGGTGGTTTTCAGTTCTCCTTCAGGATCAAAGATGTTGAAGAAGATTGATGAATAGAAAGAAATAATTGAGGTTGATGATCCAAAGTTGTCTGATGATAATAAAGAAAAGCCATATTGAAAAGAAACTGAAGAGATAGATGCTTTACTGATAGAAATGAAGGCAAGATGTGGTAGATCACATAATAGATTATCGACAACTATAAGGAAATGAGAAAATGCGTTGAGGGTGTGACCAGTGTATACAAGTATTGCCTTTGATGGCCTACTGCTATGATGAATTACAGAGCTAAGACTGACTCTATTGAGTCTGAACTTAAATACCCTTGGAAATAAATATGGCATTTTTAGTTATAGAGATGGTTCACAAAGAAAAAAGGATACAATCTTTGTAGATAGAGCTGATTGATGTTCAGAGACAGAGTGAGGATGTGATAAGCACTTTTTGGAAGGTCAAGTAGATAGTTGAAGCCATATTGGAACATCTTTTCAGTCTCCTTGTGGAAGCAAAAAATCATGAGTAGGATCTTATTGTTCTGAATACTTTAGTAAATGCAATTGACTCATTGACTGTTAGCAACAATATGTGTTGGAACCTCCATTTGGCAGTGCAGTACTGTACGGACTTGCTTCCGGAACTCAAAGAGAGGTATAAGAAATTTTTTCCAGGTATGTAAAATTGAGGCACTTCTTTTTGTTTGCATTGGTTCCTAGTTTCTTTTTGTTGTTAGCCTTTGTCCTTGATGTCAAAGGGGGGAGTAATATAGAGATATGATAAGGTTGAGAGGAATAAGTACAACCCTATAGAGGCTAAATATCTAAGGGGAGAAAATTAAAGAATGTATATATATATTTCCATCAGTGACAAAGAGGGAGATCATTGAATTTATGTGTTTGGTTGTTATTGATGTCAAAACCTGGTGATAGGGATATATCATAGTATATAGAGCAATTTATGTCTTTCCTAGTGGTTTGGTGTTTGGTTTTCATAGATCACAATGTATAGAGAAGTTGTTGTTAGTCTTGGTGGTTAGGATAGGACCATATATAGATATAGCATACTAGAATGAATGACAAGTGCACACAATACAATGGAAGCTAAGTATTGCAGAAGTTTTGTTGTGTGATAGTACTTGCAAATATAATTTCTGTAAGATCCTTGGTCCAAAAACTAATGATTATGGTGTGAGGAGTTGAAAGTTTTGTTGTGTGATAGTACTTGCAAATATAATTTCTGTAAGATCCTTGGTCCAAAAACTAATGATTATGGTGTGAGGAGTTGATCCTCTTGATGTTTGAGTTTTTGGTTTGGATGCGACAACCAATGTTGTGTTCCAGATGCTCCAGATGCTTGTGTAGTGATAACGATGATTACATATTTTAGGATTACTATACACCACACTTTTTGAGTAAAAAGTAAAGACATGTAGGTTGAATAATGTTAAATGGTCTGTATGTGTATGTAGTTGGAATGATTTTTGTGGATATGGCAATGATGAATTTGTGTTCCACATTTTTGTTGTTACTGATCCCTTGTTATCCATGTTCTAAATTTCTTTATGGTGTCGAGCTGTTGGCCTTGGTAGCCCTGTTCATTTTATTTCTAGCCGATTTTGGTTTCTATGTTTTCTGTGGTGATTGTAGTGTGCTTCAGTGATTCTAGCGTGTGATCCTAACCATTGGAAGGAAATGTATTGATAAACTTTTTCTTTGACAAAGTCTTTTGAGGCCAACTTGGTGTATATACCAATGATATGTGTGTGTGTGTGTGTGTGAAGGGATGAAAACAAAAGATATATGATAGAGACAATGTGTGAGTACATATAAAAATATAGATATAAGTGTAGGTAGTTTGTGGTGTGGGTTGTTTGGTGGAGGTAGGTTATGAGCAAGTTGTAGAGATTCCTAATTGGATCTACTGCAAACAAGTTATGTTGAGATTTGAGCCTAAGAGGAACTGAATTCATGCATATGTATATGCAATCTTCTCAATTTTTTTTTTTTTCTTGGTAGTGAGCCATCCAGCTATAAACCTTTTTTTGTAATACCGATAGTGAGCCTTTCTAGGCAGTGAACCCACCTCTAGTGAGCATTTTGGCAATGAGCCACCTTTTGTAAACATCACCTTATATGATGCCACCTTAACTAATGTTTTACATTTGAGAATTAACATTCTCCATGGTTTGTCCCATCCTGGGTTTCCACGTAAAATATGGTATTCATTGTGTATGTTTCTTATCTATTTTGGTTAAGTGATTAAAGATTTGTTCTACCAGTTTCAAATTTGTGAAATTGATAAAAGTTTTAATCTACAACTGATTCAACCCCCATCCTAGTTGCCCAGGACATCCAACAATGATGATGAAAGGTTTCAACCAATTTGGCTCAAACTTTCCTTTCTTTTCTCTATCATGAGTGGTATTTTTCTACTTTTCCTTAAGAACAATATTTTCCTATCTGAATCTCTGTAAAGCTAATTTATTTGTTATAGATATGAAACAAATTGTTTTGGTATGATTTAATGTGACTTAGTTATTGTGGTTGAAAATAGAATTTGAAGGAGACAACCGTAAGTTTGACAAATTGTGGTTGGGCTCCTACCAGATAAGTGAGATCCTTGGAGAGAATACCTTCCAGATAAATATATTAACTAGAGAACTTGTGTTTTTTCTTGTCAATGGGTAGTTTCTCAAACATTACTTTGGTTGAAGGAGATCTTAATTTGACCCCTTGTATTATAGTAGTTTAGTTGCTTGCCTTCTATTTTTATTTTATTTAGCTTTTGTCACTTTTGGTTTGCTTGGGACCCTTGTTTTGTTCATTTTATATTGAAAAGGCAAGTATTCTTGGCAAATCATAATGTCCCTATCAGGGAGTCTAGCTTGCTGCATTTTCCAAGCCTAGGGTTAGTTGTCCAACTAGAAAATTTGACATACATTCATCTAGAGTAGGTTTCATAGAGCAAGTACAAAGGAGGCCATGGTGACTTAAGAGTTTGAACTAGTCTAGGATATCCTGACACAATGAAACACTAAAAAGCATTGAGAGAATCTGGTCATTATAATAGAAATAATTTTATTCAAGTGAAAAATCCAAACCTAATATCTTTCATGACATCCACTGTGGTTCCCAACCAAGCCTTGAGCTTCGTTGCTTAAATAATTGAGAATAATTGAAAAGAAGATTGAAGAGTGCCACCAATTAGGAAACTGCCAAAAAGAACTTTCTAATCCAATTCCATAAAAAATGGTGATTCAAGTACCTCCACTGGGGCTATGGATGCCTGGTGGGAAATGGAGCCATGCTTGATGAAAAATAGAGGTAACTTTATCAGGGCTATGGATGCTTGACTAGCAACAAAGCTATACCCAAGATATCATCGTGCAAAATAAAAAAAAATGGTTTAACCTACATAACTTGACTCAAAGTATCTTTTTATAGTTGCTAGTCCATCAAGTGAAGGAATGAATCAATAAAACACACATAGATACATCATATTGAAACTCAGGTTCTTTGGGTTAACTATTGCCAACCTCAGATTGTTCTTTAATCTCTATTTTAAATGATAGTAGCTCAAGGGGTCAAGTTGCAATTGATCTTGGAGCTCTAAAATGTTGTAAGCCTTTCCCAGAGAGTCGTCATTTGTTATGGCATACATACTCATCCCTATATTGTATTTGAAAAAATTCAGGCCTTCCATTCTTTTGTGTTTCCCTTCTTCTAGTTTTCCTACTTTTGCCTTGTTTTTATTGTTTGGTTTTGTCCTTTAGAATCCTAGACTTTGGAGTATTCAGAGAAGGTTTCCTTTGTTTTGTGCATTTTCCTTTGGTATTTCAAATTTCAGGTTCTCAAGATACCAAAGAGCTTTTTGTTCCTAAGTTTCCTAGAATCCCAAAGTCTTAGTTTCTCTTGCGCACGTTGGAGTCTTGGACTCGCCGACCAACGAAGGTACATTTATTGCACCCAAAAGGGTAACTTATAAAAGCGAAAAAGAGATCATTTTACACCTAACTTACATTCATAAAACCATTCAAAGATCCTGAGTGACCAAGTTTCCCTGCACCCTTGCGACTTCATCTTCTTAGCCACCATAAAAAAACACCTCAGATAATTATTATTGATGAGGAGGATAAAAAAAGTCTATTTATGATGACGATGATCTCTTGGTGCATGTTTTTAGAGTTAACAAATCTAGATCCTAGAGTACAAGCTCTTCACAACCCAGGGCTCCCCACATGGAAGAACAAGTGTCTACTCAAGATATTCCTATTGCCTTAGCTCCGAGAGGAGAAATAAATATTCAAACTCCCATCTTCCCTAAAAGAGAACAAACTTTTGGTATAGGAGGGCATATGGATATAGATACTGACAATCCATGCTTGAACCTGACTTTGAAAGATCAATATAATATAATACTTAAGGATTTAGATAAATAGGAGAGGAAGAAAAATGACAAGGCAGATAAATTACAACTTGAGGAGTAGGAAAGGAAAGAGAAGGGAGAGGCTAATGAATTGCAACTAGAGGAATTAAAAAGAAGGAAAATGTAGGAAAAAAATAAGTTGAAAAAGGAGCAAATGAGAAAACCGAGGGAAGATGCAAAGAGAGCCCAGACAAAAGCTAAGAAGTTAACTGGTTTAGAGGGTAATGTATTTTTTATGAAAGACAATAAGAATACGAGGGGCAATCACTAGGATGAGTGATCAAACTAGGAAGCTCACACCTATTTTCAAACACACATTGGAAGTAAGGATAATCCACTAGGCTTGGGGAGGCTCAAGTGCCAAGAGGCACAAATTCCTTCACTATTGAGTTAAAGAGTTGGCATTGTAAACTAGGAATGAGAAATGCAAGTATGGAGAGATAAAGTAGGTAATTAAGGATGCAGAAAGATTTAAACAAAAAATCCAAGTTCACAAATAGATATGAAATCCACTTTTGTGACTGACTTGTAATTGAAACTGTGGTTCATAATAGTAGGTATGGGGCACCTTTAAGGGTCTAGGGCAAGTTGGAGGTTAGGTACAAGTCTAACTCACCTTATACTAGTCAAAATCAAATGCACTTTTAGTTGACTAAAACTCCATGTCTTGACTTTTTCACCATGGTCTTTACACTTGCACCACCTATCACCTATACTTGCACACTAAAAAGGGGAAAATGATTGTGGAAAGGGATTTGCCTTGGTTTAGGAATCAACCTTGAAATCAAATTAAAAGTTCTTAAAATAGATGTTGGAAATAATGGAATGGTGTGTACTGAGAGGGGAGGGGTGAATCAATACCCTTAAAAACTTATATCACTTAACCTTAATCCTTTTAGTAATAAATTGTATTGCCAACCATATGTCTTGTTCTTATCTTATGCAAGTAATATCAATTCATAAACTCAATTAGCATGTAAACATTCACAGAAACATTAATTAAATGTATTGACACATGACACAAGATTTGGTAACGCAGAAAACCCCTGTTAGAAGGTAAAAATTGCGGTGGGGATGAAACCCACAAAACTTCACTATCTGCAGAATGAAAGGGGTCGGTTAAGGATTACAATTTTGGTCACTTTTGATGATCTACCCTGTTAGGAGTATCTTGTGGAGACTGGTTAAGGTCTACTTTGTTAAGAACTTTAGCAACACTATTTAGTGTGCACTCGATTAAGATATTTACAAAGATTTGTTAAATCCACCTTTCTCAAGGATTTCTTCTATTTGCTACACTTGTTAGAATGTAGTAAAAAATATTCATTGACCTGAGTATATGCAATCTAGAATTGCTGATTATAGATCTAATAAATATTACAGGTATATTTATCACCTATAGTGATTGATCAATACCTCTGTTCTGCTCGGTAGCCTTGGTTCTTGTTCTTGATAACTGATTTCATCTTTGGTTGTTCTTGTACATTAAAATACCAGTCTGATCCATAGATGTACTTCTTGGCTACAATCATCATCACACACATGTGTTCTGATTAATTACACATCTATTTATACAATGAGTTTTACCTAGATGAGTTTCACGCATAACAATGATAACTCTATGATTAAAGGTTTACAACTTGACCTTGATCTCCTAGTTTTCACGTTTCTAATCAGTTAGACTGATTAAAGTAGTTACAATTACATTGCTTGTCCATCAAGAAATGGATTTAAAGCTAATCAAAAAGCTAAATATAAACACAAGTGGTTTATCTGACGTGGAAGTCAGATCCACATTTCTCAGGATTTATAACTGTCTCTTGGTAAACTGGTGCTTGGGTTGCTCTGTAGTCTGTCGAGTTCCTCTGTTATCTGTTTTGTCAGGTTACACTGTAATATGCTTTTTGGGTTCCTCTGTCGAGTTGCACTATTGAGTTACTCTGTCAGGTTCCTCTTGTAACATTTTCAGTTTGCACTAGTAAACTGTGTCGTTGGGTTCCTTTGAACTTGTCTGTCGGGTTACACTAAACTTGACTTTCGGTGTTGGTGTTACTGATGGTTCAAGACTATTCTTCCTTTCATACTAATGACAAAATGTGTCTTCAATCTCCCCCTTTGAAATTAGTATAAAAAAATGATATGTGCAAAAACTAAAATGTTTAGTAATGTACACCATATGTTCACCTAGTCATTATGACTCCCCTATGTACATGCTGGTATAGTATAAGTATATGTATGTACATTTTGCCTTTATACTATTCTCCCTTTTCACCTTATCATCTTTATAATATCATTTTCCCATCTATTTATATCATTTTCCCCCTTGTATCCCCTTGTATCATATCATTTTCCACCTTTTTTGATAGTAAGGGCAAAGGTGTAATCACTTACAACTTGTCAAAAATGTGGGAAAGAGAGTTGTTCATGTCCTCCATCATCTTGTCCCATTTTTATTGAAGGTGTTCTAGAGCCATGTGCTCCAATGTGATCCTTGCGTGCATATCATAGATGTTATCAGTGACGGACATCTCTGGGGTGGCTATTAATTGCCTGGCCGTAGTCATATGTTGCTGCAGTAGTGTGAGATTGGGTAATAGTAGAGCATGTAGCTTGGTTACCTCATCTCTAAACTTTGATTTTGCCTCTTGAATTTTAAGTCTCAACTTCTTTGCTTCCATTACCTTTTCATAATGCAACTGTATTGCATTGTCAGTTGTTGAGAGACCTTGAGCACTAGAAGTAAGATCTGCATCTATTTTGCAATCTTTTCACTATTCTCCTTAGTGAATTTCTCTAATGTGCTTAAATTTTGAACTAAGGTTATTGCTTGTGAAATGATCAGTTCTAACTCATTTACTTGTTCAAACAACTTTACCTTATTCTTGGCCACTTCTTGGCTTATTTTCTCGGTCAATTTATATTGATAATTTTTCTCTTCTCATTCTTCTATTGCCTTTTCTCCATCCACATTCTATGATTGGATTGCGTCGGTAAGAATGACTAATTGATCAAGGATTGAGGCATTTTGATCAATGTCTGCATCATGTACTATTTGTTGAAGTATATCCCTTGTTGTTTCAAGTACCTGTGTGTCCTTTGTCTCCTTTTTTAGCTTATCCTGGATAGCTTTTCTTTGACAAAGTTTTGCATAGTTTGTAAGTGCCTTTGGATCCAATATCCTCAGATCAAAGGCTGGTATCTCAATAATTTCATCAAGTGTAACTGGATTCTTATTCTTCTTCTTCTTCTTGTTGGATAGAGTTGTGGAGGGACTTGTATGAAGTACCATAGAAAGTTCCTTTGCTTGTTCTGATGTGCTTGGTGAAGGCTTTGGTATATGTGTACCTGTATCCTACTGCTCGGTATTTTCCAGTTGGTTGGGAGTGGACATCTCCACATCAACCTTAGCCTTATCTGCAACATCTCCTTTGGTATCCTTAGGAGTGGTATCACTTTTCTTCTCTTCTTCACCTTTCTTTTCTTTTTGTCCTCCATCTATTTCTTTCTGTGCTTCATTGGTTTCTTTTTGCTCTCCATCTTTATTCTGCTCATCATATGTGTTTTTCGGTTCCTCTTCACCCTTATCCTTGGGAATGCTTGCATCCTTGTAGGGTGATTTCTCCTTTTCTGAGATAATATCGATAGCTTGTATCAATAGTCGTATTTGTCCTGGTATAACTACTTGAGCAATATCTGTTGTTGTGTCCTCTTCTTCATTTTGTTCTGGGGCAATAGTGACATCTTAATCTTTCTTTACCTCATCCGCAGGATCTTCTCCAGTAATATCAATGATAGAATTATTGGGGAAAGTTTTATCTGCAGTGTCCATATCCTTGTTAGATGATGTGTTCAATGATTCTTCATTAACATCCTCACCATCATTTATAACAATGTGCTCTGGGCTCGGTTTAGCCCGATCTTATTCATTGTGAGGCTCCTCGGTAAGAGATAATTTTGGCTCGGGGCTTGAATCCTCCTTAAGTGGATTGATGATTTTATTCTAGATATCATCACTTTCTTTTTCAAGCTCAATGAATTTGCCCCCGAGTACTTTGTAGGCTCTTATTTTTGTTAAGAACTTCTGTGAATGCTTGTTCATCATTTCATCAATTTCTTCCATCTTGGATTCGGGTGGCATAATTGAAACTAGGGATCTTTCCCTTATCTATTTTTCTTCCTTTAGTGCATATGACCACTTTGCTGAAATTCTATCAAGAAGTTATTGTGGCATCATTTTATCAAATTGGATAGGCTCATATTTATATCCAATCATTGCCTTAATGATGACATCTTCATTCTTATTCTAACCCTCGGGGTTTAGAGTTAACCATTGTCTAACCTTAGGATTTGATATGCCACCTGATTTGGTGATTGATGCAGCAATTTCATCAATTTTTTTAGGATTTTTACTCTTTACACACTACAACATTTCACACTACAACATTTGGGGTCAAATTTTGATGCCAATTTAAGATGGCACTACCATTTGTGTGTGATTTTTGTATTTTTTTCCAAGTGCCCCCGATGTTGTTGTAATAGCGACAATACCGTCATAATTGTGACACCCTCTTGATTATAAACAAAAAAATAAAGAAAAAGAAAGGCTCATTTGTGATCGAGCTGTGCATGCGAGCAAAAGAGGGCCCTAATTAGTAAACTATACCATTGTGCGAAGAGGGCTCTTGTTGCATTGAATCCAGTAGTCACAACTGAAGAATCCAACAGCTCATTCATTGCCGGTTAGCACTAGTGTTACCCCCAGGTTTGTAATTCAGCTGGTTTCCTTCACGTTTAGGGTATAACAACTTGTAATTTCTAAATTTTTTGATGTTCAAATTATTTCATTTGCGGTAGCAGCTTATTGAAAAGTCATTTTTTTAAATTCTGTTAGCAACTTCAAGTATAAGATCAACAAGCCACCGCGTACTCACCATTTGAGGTATGTCTTATTTTTTAGCCTTTGGTTAAGAGCATATTACATGACTAGAGGCGTATACCCTAAGATGGCCTGATTGATATT